>JAUCBJ010002960.1:0-36556 GCA_032718475.1 Nemertoderma westbladi | reverse complement strand
TACTTTATTCTATATTAAGAATAATAAACCCAGAACATCCTTAGAACACCAATAAACCACAGTGAGTAAACATCTATAAACAAACGTCGGGCCAATAATAAATTTAGCTGCAAAGTTTAATATTTATCCTCGTGGATGTACCGTACCGGTAGCTTTCCGAGTTAAATAACTAAATATTTATGTGATAGTGTTCATGTATCAACCTGAATATTATTTACATTTAGTTAACAAAACTATTATAGTTTAAATAAATAGTTTTTAGGAAGGCGAGCTGTTAACAAATAACTCAAAAATACTCCATTAACTGGTTGATGATGGTTAACTAATTAGTTAATTAATGATTAGTTAATTATTTATTAGTTAAATAGCTCAGTAAACTATTTTCGACATATGCCCCATACCCGTTAGTTAACTAAGGTCGTTGTGTTTCCTTTCCCGTGTAAATTACTGCACAGGTGTATTAATGGTGAGACAAAATCATAGGTTATACCATCAATATTGAATATTATACACGCGATTTGAGAAAACTTGCTATTACAAGGAAACGCTCAATACAATTATTCCGATGTTTCACTTATATGTTTAAAGAATCTAAAATATTTATTAGGGAGTAGGACCAGCCAGCAATTAGGCCTAATAATGTTACAAAATCTAACTATACATTAACCAAGTACGTATTAATAAATAGCACAGCTAATTAAGGAAAAATAGTAATTATTAAGAGTTAACTCCATTATATAAATAAAGAACTAAATGTACAATCTATTAATGAAAACTTAAGTGTAGAAACAATAAATAACCTCCTCTAATGTTCTGTTTAAGAGATTGAATGAAACAAATCCGTCTTCTGTGATATAGGAATAGGGATGGGCAAACTTTTAGATCGCTATATTTGGCGGACAATAGACTCTTATTTACCACAAAATATTATTGAATTACTGATCGCACATTTACTACCGCAAACCAAAATGTCTCTAATATTACTAAGTATGATGAACATTTACAAAATTATGAACAGCCCATCCCAAGTACTAAATATTGCCAGACATTTGCCACCATCAAACATTGTTGATTGAATTATTTGAACGAAAGGTCAATTAAGATTAAGGTCATAAACATCAGCACCAAGTAATATAGAAACAGTTCATCTAGAACTGTTGAAAGAACGGTCGCTTCATGTGAACTTTCTGGTAGAAAGAGTCCTGAACCTGGCGAATTCTACTGCCCATACCCTGGGGTGCTGAAGTTCGTGAAACTTCTACTATAATCGGCGGCATCTGAACCAGTTGCAACGGTGATTTATTATCTTTCAATGCTTGCGTCAAATTAATTATCTATAATATTAAATTATAATATATTAAATTATTATACCATGGATATATCATAATACAATATATAACGGTACGGTATAATTAAAGTATTGTATAAAATTATTGTATTATCTGCTGCTAAGTTATCTTACATAAGGTGAATGTTTTGATGTTGTAACTAACCTGCCCCCTCATCACAGACATCTGTTTCTCGAACAGAGAACGACTGAAATCCTTATCCAGTTTGAACATATCTTTGAGTTCCTGCACAAGGTCCTCTACGAAGTTCATGTCTGACATTGGGGAGAGTATTTCTTTAATTTGGTCGAGGAAGGGTTCTTTGGCGAAGGAAAGCCATGCCCAATGGTAGGGATCTGGGGGAAACATAAAATTAATAACAATGTAACTGAAATACGAACTAAAATAACTTTATGTGATAACGATATGATGAGGGATGGCAGATCAAAACCATACAACTTCTAGGTCAACCAGCCGGTTTTGAGTTTCAATAAATACATATACCTAATAGGTTATTTTCTTAATTTTTACTTCGGAATAACAATTTAATTAGATGTACAATTAATTTAAGTTAATAATGGTCATTTTTACGTGCAAAATGGATTTAAATGATCCACGATGTCTGAACTTTGGTTACAGCTGAGTAGGGAGAAAATCAGCATTTCCATCGATCCGTTCCTGTGCTTCTGCACGTCGTATTAAATCGTAAAGAACTATTAAATTGTCGGAGAATTACTGTAGTACTAAAACTGTAGGTTTAATGCCCACAGTTCCAACGTCGTGTAGGCCTATCTGAATAATCTTACCAATAATTTAATGCAGATTATGTAACAGTTTGTGTAAGCCAACATCTAATACCTAACAACATCTCATGTCAGTGTTCAGGTTTTGTTTTATTTGTTAAATTGTTTAACGCATTACTGCATCTAGATATTTTAGATTATACGAACGTAACCGCACGTGTATTGATGTTTAGATTTACACCCGCGGGGAATTATATATATATAATATAATAAATTATTACGATGGAGGAAGAGCATGATACAGCAACGGTTCTAGAGGAACTCGAGAATAACGGCTCTATTGGAACACTCTACAAGAGGTCGAGATCAAGATCTCCAAGAGATACACGGAATAGAGAAGATTACTTCGACCAATCAAGCGAACACACTCGAAATGTTCCCGAACAAATTGGCCACTCTGAATCAAGTATGTTGGTAGCAGCAGAAACAACTGACCAATCAACTGATAATGCTTGGGGCATAGCGGGAACAGCTGACCAATCAAGTGATAATGTTTGGGGCATAGCGGGAACAGCTGACCAATCAAGTGATAATGTTTGGGGCATAGCGGGAACAGCTGACCAATCAAATGATAATGTTTGGGGCACAGCTGACCAATCAAATGATAATGTTTGGGGAATAGCGGAAACAGCTGGACAATCAACTGATAATGTTTGGGGCACATCGGGAACAGCTGACCAATCAAATGATAATGTTTGGGGTATAGCGGAAACTGCTTACCAATCAAATGATAATGTTTGGGGTATAGCGGAAACAGCTGACCAATCAACTGATAATGTTTGGGGCCTAGCGGAAACAGCTGACCAACCAGCTGGTGATGACCAATCAACTGATAATAATGTTTGCAAAGTAACTGAATTAGACAGCCTATCATACAGTCCCAATGAACTCAGAGAACAGTCTAATGTTTACCCTCCACGCAGTCCGAGTCCAATGGTAGACCATATGGACCCCAATCGCGCCTCCCCATTGGCCGACTTCTCCACAACGGACTCTAAAGGTCGCCATCTTTACTACGACTCACACGAAGAAGACTCAGGGTCTAGCGATGAAGGCGTTCGCGATACCCATGGTAACGAGACTACAGGGTTTGCCTATCTGGACCACACAGCCGACATACAGATCCATGCGTGGGGGGTAGACCTTCCGGCGGCGTTCGAACGCAGTGCGATCGCGATGTTTAGTTACATGACGGACATCGGATTGGTTGACGAAGTCCGATCTTTCGATTTCACAGTAACAGCGAACGATAAACTCAACTTACTGTACTACTTCCTAAACGAGTTGCTGGGGATCTGTGGGGAGAACGAATGTTTCATAGCTAAACGAGTCGAAATAACGGATTACCGGGATGGAAACCAATTGGGACTGGATGTTGTTTGTTTCGGAGAGCCGATGGACTTATCGAGACATTCACAGGGAACCGAAGTAAAGGCCATAACTTACTCCGCAATGCAGGTACACGATGATAAACAGGGTAGATGTGATGTATTCGTTATTCTTGATATTTAGTTCAACATTATTTGATTTGTTAATATTGAATCATTCTTTAAAAGTTTCAACCAATCAAATTAGAGATTATGGCTGTTTAAATTATAAGACCTAAATCCAATTGGTTCCCCAAATTTTTGTAAAAGGCCTTAAATCAAATGTATAACCCATTTAAAAATGGGTCACTCCTAACCTCAACCTAGACCTTACCTCAACTAACCTAGACCTCACCTCAATTGGTTTTCATAATTTTGCACAACGCCCTAAATCCATTGTATACCATTTATGTAGTGTTTTCCAATACTGGGTACAGTAAAAGATGCCCAAATTCCATTACGATTCAAAAATAAAGAGCCATCGACGTCAACAAAAAATTGATGTTTAAAAAGGGAATTAAACGGAATTAAATTAAAATTAAACTACGGAATCAAAAATAATAACTACTTATTTTATATTATCTTTGCATTTCTAGAGCAAATATTTCATCGTTAAAAATAATTTAAAGTAAGATAATCCTATTAGTATTACCAGTTTTAACAGTTCTTTTGCTTCTCCTGTAAAATGACAAAAATGCAGAAGGGCCTTTACAGTAGGTACCGGTACTTAGGCGACGATTTTCGATCGCATTTTTTTGTAATTTTCGAATAAAATATAAAGTATAATTAATTAATTGCATAGTATGCATCAAATAAGGGTCTATCCTTAATGACGTAACACAAGGGAGGGGGTGGCCAAATGTGACATATGGGGTGTGTGGGGGTCGATAAAATATGACATAAGGACATAACAAAATTGTCTAGTCAAATATGTAGATTGTTCACAGGTTACAGGTTACAGTCACAGCTATACGTATTCACCCTATTTGTGGTACTTACAGGTTACAGTCACAGCTATACGTATTCACCCTATTAGTGGTACTTACAGGTTACAGTCACAGGTATACGTCTTCACCCTATTTGTGGTACTTACAGGTTACAGTCACAGCTATACGTATTCACCCTATTTGTGGTACTTACAGGTTACAGTCGCAGCTATACGTATTCACCCTATTTGTGGTACTTACAGGTTACAGTCACAGCTATACGTATTCACCATATTTGTGGTACTTACAGGTTACAGTAACAGCTATACGTATTCACCCTATTTGTGGTACTTACAGGTTACAGTCACAGCTATACGTATTCACCCTATTTGTGGTACTTACTGGTTACAGTCACAGCTATACGTATTCACCGTATTTGTGGTACTTACTGGTTACAGTCACAGCTATACGTATTCACCCTATTTGTGGTACTTACAGGTTACAGTAACAGCTATACGTATTCACCCTATTTGTGGTACTTACAGGTTAGTCACAGCTATACGTATTCACCCTATTTGTGGTACTTACAGGTTACAGTCACAGCTATACGTATTCACCCTATTTGTGGTACTTACAGGTTACAGTCACAGCTATACGTATTCACCATATTTGTGGTACTTACAGGTTACAGTCACAGCTATACGTATTCACCCTATTTGTGGTACTTACAGGTTACAGTCACAGCTATACGTATTCACCCTATTTGTGGTACTTACAGGTTACAGTCACAGCTATACGTATTCACCTTATTTGTGGTACTTACAGGTTACAGTCACAGCTATACGTATTCACCCTATTTGTGGTACTTACAGGTTACAGTCACAGCTATATGTATTCACCCTATTTGTGGTACTTACAGGTTACAGTCACAGCTATACGTATTCACCCTATTAGTGGTACTTACAGGTTACAGTCACAGCTATACGTATTCACCATATTTGTGGTACTTACAGGTTACAGTCACAGCTATACGTATTCACCCTATTAGTGGTACTTACAGGTTACAGTCACAGCTATACGTATTCACCCTATTTGTGGTACTTACAGGTTACAGTCACAGCTATACGTATTCACCCTATTTGTGGTACTTACAGGTTACAGTCACAGCTATACGTATTCACCCTATTTGTGGTACTTACAGGTTACAGTCACAGCTATACGTATCACCCTATTTGTGGTACTTACAGGTTACAGTCACAGCTATACGTATTCACCCTATTTGTGGTACTTACAGGTTACAGTCACAGCTATACGTATTCACCCTATTAGTGGTACTTACAGGTTACAGTCACAGGTATACGTCTTCACCCTATTTGTGGTACTTACAGGTTACAGTCACAGCTATACGTATTCACCCTATTTGTGGTACTTACAGGTTACAGTCACAGCTATACGTATTCACCCTATTTGTGGTACTTACAGGTTACAGTCACAGCTATACGTATTCACCCTATTTGTGGTACTTACAGGTTACAGTCACAGCTATACGTATTCACCCTATTAGTGGTACTTACAGGTTACAGTCACAGCTATACGTATTCACCCTATTTGTGGTACTTACAGGTTACAGTCACAGGTATACGTATTCACCCTATTTGTGGTACTTACAGGTTACAGTCACAGCTATACGTATTCACCTTATTTGTGGTACTTACAGGTTACAGTCACAGCTATACGTATTCACCCTATTTGTGGTACTTACAGGTTACAGTCACAGCTATACGTATTCACCCTATTTGTGGTACTTACAGGTTACAGTCACAGCTATACGTATTCACCCTATTTGTGGTACTTACAGGTTACAGTCACAGCTATACGTATTCACCCTATTTGTGGTACTTACAGGTTACAGTCACAGCTATACGTATTCACCCTATTAGTGGTACTTACAGGTTACAGTCACAGCTATACGTATTCACCCTATTTGTGGTACTTACAGGTTACAGTCACAGCTATACGTATTCACCCTATTTGTGGTACTTACAGGTTACAGTCACAGCTATACGTATCACCCTATTTGTGGTACTTACAGGTTACAGTCACAGCTATACGTATTCACCCTATTTGTGGTACTTACAGGTTACAGTCACAGCTATACGTATTCACCCTATTTGTGGTACTTACAAGCTCGCCATGAATCTGGGTGTTTGAACGGGAATGCGAGACCGTTATCTATCGCAGCAACCCGGATTTCCGATTGACTAACTGACGCGAAGCCAGGTTCGCTCAATGTATCGTCTATGTCAGGGTCTTCCAGGTTAATTAACCAATTATCATTGCCTCTATCTGGAAGAAATTAATCATAAAATGGTTTTTATATCGACTGATGTAGAAACGCAAAAGTTGTTACAAACCTTAAAATGCCGCTCATATTGGCCTATTTTGCTAATACCAATAACACAAACAGCTGGGATAATCGCCAAACGGTGACGTAATAAATGGGGGGGGGGGGGGGGGGGGGGGGGGTTCCGACGCAGACAAAATCCATCCCTCTCCAGGGAAAATCCAAGCAAATAACAGCGGATTCACAAAACTAAAACTGTAACCTGTTCTAGTTCTATTGATCCCAGTTTATTGTTGTGGTTAGAATAATTTCAGGTGCGTTCTTTCTGGGTCTGCCGGTATTATAATAATAGAGACTGTTCTGCTATATGCAGCCCCTGTTGGTTTCTTAAAAGACGTGACTTGTCGTCTACTGAAAGACGTACCGGCCTTCATAAAGCAAAGGAATTGGGTATTTATCGCAAAGTAAATGCAGCAGATGTGTCGTAGTGGTTTGGCCGATATAATGTATATGGCTAGGGTACCGGTATGCTATGGATGTAGGTACGACGGTTCATCGAGATCGATTCGTTACCTGTATTACGGATAATGTAATCGATGACAACGAGTTTCTGGAACTGCACGAGGAATTGCTTCCGGGTTGTTTCGCTTAACGGGTTCGACTCCATCCGACGTAAATGGAAATCGGCGTCTTTATAACCGTGAACGAAGAGCTGAAACGATCCGATCTGTAAGTAGAACAGTCATTATTATAATAGAAAGTCCACATGTATTCGGGTAACATTGTAGTTGGGGACCAATAAGTCTGGGAGATAAGGGACTGATGGTTAATAGATTTCCAGGTTAATAAAGCTGTTTTGTCTATATCCTATTGGGTGCCAGTGTAATTCCTTTAACGTATCGGTTATATCAGCTGTTGTTGGTAGCTTCTTGTTTCATTTTGCACAGGAGTTTATTAAGAGTGAGACTAAGGGCAAATTATTATTTAAATCTATTCTGGAAATTAGAATTGCATTTACTAAAGCACGGTTTAAAAATTCTTAAAAGTTTTATAAAAATTCCTAAAAAGTTATATAAAATAAGTCATCCGATCGTATATATTATTGTCACCCTAATTATGTATTCTAGAATAATTCTAAACGCAATACTCTAATCAATAATTAACCTTGACGAAATTTTATAAAAGTTTTGCTAACGAAAATTGTTCTCGTGATAATAATTTACGGATGTTATTGGAGTTGAATATGACCTCCCATGTCTAACATAAACTTACCTTAGGCGGTAAACCAAGTCTCTTAAACTTCTTCCCAATCTTAGGCGTCTTTTCGGCTATCTGACATTTCGCTTTGCTTTTTGCTCTTACGATTTTCGAGTAATGGAATGTTTCACTCATCAAATGAACCACCTTAAATTTATTGTTATAAGTATAAAATAATACTTAGATTCCTTTATTACCTTTAATATGCAAGACAATTCAATTAGTAATCTTTACAGCGGAAACTCCACCATATATTGTATTATAATTTATTATGGTCAGGTCGTTTCCGCACAAAATATTTTTTATTGTCTCGCATTTTGTTTTTCTTGCATCAGTAATATTTTTACGGGTACACCGGTACAACTGATGAGGGGGTGAGAGAAATGAAAAAAACAAATATTAAATTTATATTCATATTCATATATTGTACCAACAGTGTGTGTAGCTGTAGATATTGTGTACATGTTTGATTAGAGACACTCGGTATTACCGTCACACAATATAAACAGTGCGAAACCGACTCGGACTTACTTTAGTTTTGGGCACCATATTTAGCCCGAGTTTCTGATCGATTAGACTGGCTCCGGCCTCTGACAGATAGCCCTGGTTGGGTATGAGACACCCCCTCCCGAAACAGCACGGGCAACAGTTCCTCTGGAACCATTTCATCCATTTGGGGTTATTTGTACCGTAGGGTTCCTCGTCCTTGGGTTTAAACACTCCGATTGTGTACTGCGAAAGAAACATAATTAATTTTATTGTGAATTACAAACTTTGATACAATGAATAAAAAATGGCTGAGGTCTCGGTCGATTATTCAATTCGGTATTATTTGTTGCCGTCTGGCCGCCACGCCACAGCCACCCGCATCCCCGCCGTTGTTAACAAAAATGCCGTAATAAAATTCAATGTAAAGAAGTAAAATAAACATTTCGTTTGTGCTGTGGTTATGCACAAAGTCTGATGAGTTATGTACGGTGCAGGTTAATTGAGCGTGATGGATTAGGAGTGCAGTATGGTAGTTCAATAATTGATTTACTTTTTCTAAAAGAAAGGATTATAAAACACGTAGTATTTCGTACTCTTGACCGTCAATATGTATCTTATTGATAATAATAACAAAAATATCCGGCATATCCAGCCGTTCGGATGGGTATGCCGGACAGCCGGATGCGGATATGCACCACTCTGCCACTCAAATATCTATAAACTGATAAAGAGGGAAAATAAGTCCGGACCTTTTCAATTATTTACTGTACTGCAGACCGTGCTGCCGTTGGAGGAATATTTCACAAATATTGTAGACTGTCTGCCTGGCAGGCGGCTTTGGGATAAGATTGACAGGTCTAGTCTGGAGGTTTACTGGTTTAAGGCAGATAGAGATAACCCAACATTAACTAACCCCCTCAGAGTTTTTAACAAAGTAACTTCCACTGGACCCTTGATATATTCTCTCTGGATAAACTCCATTCTCGATTGCTCGATCAGCCTCGCTTATAACCGCCGTAAAGTCCATATCATCGGAGAAGTAGTTTGTGGTGCAGTCCACGTCGGAGACAGACATACCGCGGTATTCGCCGATCAGTAGGGGTGAGTTTTCGTCGCTTAGTCTACCGGAACTGAGCGGGTACTCGCTGTGGAATGACGTCACAGTCCCACTGGGTCCACTGCGCACGGCCACTTCCGGAACCGATTGTAACTGCTCTACAACATTGCCCGGATGAGATTTGTCATACGAGGTTATGTGGTCGATATCCCCGGACATCTGATGAAGATGATTGTCAACATAAATAAATGAAATCACCGGTAGGCCTACAGGTACAGCGTTATATCGATGTGATCCCAATATGCAACTGAACTCACCTACAGACCTATGTACTGCTGTACCTACTGAACACCAGAACTTGGAACCATGGCCTGGTTGGAACTAATTGCGAATTGGCAGAATGGCTAGACCTAGACTGCTGGAGCTGGACTGCCTGATGGCCAGAACAATATGTAGGCATACTGTTGTGTTATAGGGGCCTGTCTAAAATCTTAACTTTTCACTCTTTTTTACTTTTAATTTTTAAACTTTTTAACCTTAATTTAAACTTTTTATCACCATCTGTCATCTAATTAAACACTTTTGACCTCGCGTACTACTTGAACAGGCATTCCTTTCGGAAACGGAGTGGAAGGGTTTACTGTGGAAGGTCAGCCTTTCATCTCCGAGAATTATTAATAATTGCCTATTTGTGATAACAACAACCGTAAATTAACCCAGTCTAATTAAGAGCATTGGATTGGGCGTGGGCGTGGGCGTGAGCGCGCTTCATTTTTATAAGAATATAAAAATTAAAGTAATAAACTTAAAATGTTAGAATATTGTAATAAAACATTTGAATTAGGGCGGTCTGTATCGATTTACGTTTTAAACTGTTGCTGTCATAAACTTTTATAGTATCTGCAGCACGCTCCCATAATATATGAATTAACTGATTTTCATCACCATTTTGGTGTAAAGTCCCTTGTCCAATCATCTTGGAGATATTGTGTTGTGTTCGGGTTAGGAGTCAAAAGATATTTTCTTCTGTTCAATTACCATAGATTGCTGAATAGAAATCCAATCGGACTTACGACTTCGGACTTCGACTTACGACAATCGGACTTGTCGCAGGTTCGCTATTTCGGCGGAACTTGACGTCCAGAAATGTTTTACTTTCAGTCTGTATAAATTCTTGTACATCCTCAACTATACGGGAACGTTGGGGTGTATTACTTTCGTTGTGTAAAATTTATTGAATTTTTTCCGGTGTAAAATCTTTTGAATATTTTTTTCGGTGTAAAAATTATTGAATTTTTATTCTACTTAAACTACATTATTATTGTGTTATGTTCTTAGTTTATCTTAAGGCCATGATACACCACAGGAGCGGCGAGCGAGCGGAGGAGCGACTTTTTAAAAATAGAACACATTATTTTCTATGGGTGATGATACACCACAAATGGCGGCTGCCGCTCGCCGCTCCTATAGTGTATCATACTAAAGTCGCCGCTCACATCGGCCGCTAGCCGCGGCCGCCCGCCGCTGCCGCTCCTGTGGTGTATCATGGCCTTAATATATAAACTATTGTCATTGTAAAGTTAATTATATATATATAGTTATGTTTGTGCTGTGTAAGTACTTTTGTATATTAGTACAGTAGTATGGGTCATTAGTGACCGAACCATGAAAGGTAAATAAAATAAATAAACAATATATATTGATTTGCGTTTTGGAGTTCGCCTTGCAGACACTAAAGTTGCAATAACCTTTGAATGTGTAATAACTATTTACATACTTGTGTGTAAGGAATCACTTTACAGTGTGATCATCCGAGTGGCTTTGTTACACGAACGAACGTTAGTGAGTGAGTGAGTGAAAATAAAGCCACGAGGATCAGAACACTGTAAAGTACTTTGCAACAAGTATGTATGTAGTTTTATTCCAAAATTTTAACATTACGATTATATGCGAGTACATAATATATTATATTGCGTGCATATACATTATAAGTGATAGAAACCGTACAAATTATATTAGTTGCTGTATAAATAAATGTAAAAATGACATAAATTATGTTATAAATAAGTTAGCTTATATTTATCGCGGCGTTTGGAGCCATGTTATAATAATATAGCTAGGCCCTACTGGTTATTAATAGCTATGCCCCGCCTACCGGTAGGTAATGCAGTAGGCCTATCTGGCTGTCAGGCAAATTTCCACCAATTGTTTACGTGGTAACCAATGACGGCGTTAAGTAATGTCGACTAAGGCCGCGTTCACACTACCGAGTCAAAGTCAAAGTCAAAAGACAAAATGTAAATCACAAAACATGAAATTTAATTTTTTCGAGAATCCCCTTATGTATTATATTAGGCCTATATAATGTATTATTATTTATTATTGCTAGCTAGCTATATTTATTTTATTTTGACTTTGACTTTGACTCGGTAGTGTGAACGCGGCCTAAGGCCTAAGGGGACATCGCTTAACGGATAACACCAAATACAATACTAAATGTACAGACCAATACAATGCTGATATGTCCTCTAAAGTTGCAAAGTGCTAAATAACAACTCGCTGTTAATACTTAACGGCGTTGAGTAATGTTACAATTTTAGAATAAATGGATTTTGCTCAAATTTACTTGCAAGCCTTTTCTACTTCGATGCTTTTCGCCTTTGAATATGTGCGATAGGAACTAAGTTCGTGCTACCAGGCCTACTAGTGGGTATTTGAAAAAGGTGGAGCGGACATAGAAAACCTGCACAATGGACAGACCAATTAGAAACGTACTGTATTAAGCAATGCTGTTTTGTAGTGATTGGACTATGTACTCTTTTCAGGTTTCACTGTAAGATATCACAAGGACAGGATTATAGATATTACATAATTATACAGGATGTATTTTTTAAGTGTAATTATGTTCTAGCTTTACGCGTTTTGACGCATTAAAATGTCCGATTTAATCATCATTGATTTAAAGGGACATAGATGATTCACCTATAACTGCTATCATACTGTAGACCATGATAATTCCCATTCTACTGTAATTCAGGCACCAGAGTTAGTGTTCCAGACTACGATAGATCTCACTGGTTGCGGTGTGACAGAATTCTCTCATGGTACTGTAGTGACAAGTCCAAGCTAAGTACAACCGATTATCTCATATTGCTCAGTCAGGGTGTATCGATCTATCAAGGAGAGCAGTGGACGTTTCAATTAAAGATAGTGATGTTAGTTGTGATTATAAGGGCGCCGCCCTCACTGGCTCTCACATGTTCTACTGTATTTTGATCAGAGAAAATCACCTATAGAGAAAGGAATTTAGACTTTCAGTGTTCGTCGTAGTTAAGTTGTCAATAAAACAGACAATAACTTAAGTAGGTACAAATTTGTTGAAGTAGAGTGCAAAGAATTTCATCATGGTATGGTCAGTACGGTCGATAATCATTTGAAGTTACCCCCACCACAAAACTTATCGTTTTTCCTAAGGCTCATGGCAATGTTAGCAATCCAATCCGCAGATCTTATGGCGTTTCATATTACCGGACCAACCCTACAACCTTGGGTCTACTGAAATCCTCGAAATACAATAATAGAATAATATAATATAATAATAATACGAATGATTTTCCCAATAAAACTACATAGGGGGCGTATTGTTCAATAAATAAAATACTTCATTTATCTCTTTGAGCCTCGATCTGACTTATTTACCTCCCTCGCTGCGCTCGGTTGTGTAATAATAGATCTCGAGACGAACGGTAAATAAAGCATATTATATTTACCGTAAAATAGATAGTTATATATAATTAACGTTATAGGCCTAATGCAGTAGAATATTAACGTTCAAACATTGGTGCTAAGGCTCAGCTCACAGACTTCGTGGCTCGCCTCATATTATTGAACTACTTTATCTACAGTACCTCTACAGTATCTACAGGACTCGAGTAGGTCCACTAATACCTCGCGGATTTCATCGTGTCGCTTTACGACACCCCCCCCCCCCCCAAATTGGCCCCAGGTTGGGTTGAAAACTATGTTTCCAGTTAGGTTTTAGGGTTGAAGACCGTTTTTGTCTAGGGTTTCGACAGGGCGACCCTAACCAGGGCCATAGACCCTGACTGCAATACTTCCAATACTTGCGCCAGATAGTGCCATTAAACCACGCCAGTATTGGCGGGTCCAAAATCGCGCCAATAATACCAACCTACTAGAAAATTTTTTAAATAACATAAAAAAAACATTAAACCGTTAAACACATTTTCAACCCATTTCGTTAATAAAATTTATTTTCCCGGATGACCGGGTTATCTCTTTAAAACATCTGATATTTATTTAATTGAAACAGCTGATTAGTTTGGAACATACTAATACTATAAATTATTTTTTTGCTTTCAGTATTCGTAAAATCGGTGATTCTCCAGAATTATATCATTTCATTGGCCCATCAATGTGTTACCATGTCAATAAATTAACAAATTCAATGTACTGTAACTGTACAGCTGTACAGCTGTATGTACTATGTATGTATTATTGACTTGAATTCTGTAGTATATTGATGCATTGCAATCTGTCAATTTATGATCAGAGAACGATTTGAACAATACAAAATGTAAACGAAACGCGAGCGAAGCGAGCGAATTTTTTTTGTGGCAAATTCTTGTTCTCACTTCTACACTTTGCAAGAACTTGAACAGCTTTGAGAGCCCTGTCGCTCAGCGCCAAGCTCCAGGCCCCAGGGCACTCCAATCGCGCCGCTCCAATTCACAATATTCTGCAAATCCCGCCAGATTTATTCACCTAACTGGTGTATGTATTGCAGTCGGGCCATAGACGACAGACCTTCTAAGATTTGGTGGTAAAGTAAGCCATTTTTGGTGGAAAGTGAGTTTGGAGTTTACTTGGTGCAAAAAGGTTTCTAATTAGGTGTGCAAATAATTTGTTGCGTTACAGGAGGAGTCTAGAACTGCACTTAACTTTAGGGAAATATAAGGTAGGATTGAAGTTGAACTGCGATACCATATTGAAAGTTCACTCCTGTGAACAGTACATAGTACGACTTGTATTAATACATAGGCCTACCTTGATTGTCTGATTAATATTTGGCAGTCCATTAAATATTCCAATATTAAATAGTCCAATATTCCTTCGCATCATTCAGCATAATGTTGTGGGTCGACAAATACCGACCAACTTCCCTCGCTAAACTCGATTTCCACCAGAAACTCGGCCAACAATTGAAGCGTCTCGTGGATACCGGCGATTTCCCCCACCTTCTTGTTTATGGACCGTCGGGGGCCGGGAAGAAGACCCGTATAATGTGTCTCCTCCGAGAGCTATACGGGCCGGGCGTAGAGAAACTCCGACTAGAACACCAAACATTCACGGCGCCTTCCGGTAAACGGGTAGAGATCGACACGCTCGCCAGTAACTACCATATTGAAGTGAACCCGAGCGACGTTGGGATATACGATCGGGTTGTCGTCCAGGAGTTAATCAAAACTCTAGCGCAGTCGCAACAGCTGGAAGCGGCGGTACAGAGGGAATTCCAGGTAAGTCGTCTACAGAGCACAGGGGCAGCGCAACTGTAGGGAGAGTACCAGGTAAGTCGTCTACAGAGCGAGAGCACAGGAGCAGCGCAACTGTAGGGAGAGTACCGGTACCAGGTAAGTCGTCTACAGAGCACAGGAGCAGCGCAACTGTAGGGAGAGTACCAGGTAAGTCGTCTACAGAGCACAGGGGCAGCGCAACTGTAGGGAGAGTACCAGGTAAGTCGTCTACAGAGCACAGGAGCAGCGCAACTGTAGGAGAGTACCAGGTAAGTCGTCTACAGAGCACAGGAGCAGCGCAACTGTAGGGAGAATACCAGGTAAGTCGTCTACAGAGCACAGGGGCAGCGCAACTGTAGGAGAGTACCAGGTAAGTCGTCTACAGAGCACAGGAGCAGCGCAACTGTAGGGAGAGTACCAGGTAAGTCGTCTACAGAGCATAGGAGCAGCGCAACTGTAGGGAGAGTACCAGGTAAGTCGTCTACAGAGCACAGGGGCAGCGCAACTGTAGGGAGAGTACCAGGTAAGTCGTCTACAGAGCACAGGAGCAGCGCAACTGTAGGGTGAGTACCAGGTAAGTCGTCTACAGAGCACAGGAGCAGCGCAACTGTAGGGAGAGTACCAGGTAAGTCGTCTACAGAGCACAGGGGCAGCGCAACTGTAGGGAGAGTACCAGGTAAGTCGTCTACAGAGCACAGGAGCAGCGCAACTGTAGGGAGAGTACCAGGTAAGTCGTCTACAGAGCACAGGAGCAGCGCAACTGTAGGAGAGTACCAGGTAAGTCGTCTACAGAGCACAGGAGCAGCGCAACTGTAGGGAGAGTACCAGGTAAGTCGTCTACAGAGCACAGGGGCAGCGCAACTGTAGGGAGAGTACCAGGTAAGTCGTCTACAGAGCACAGGAGCAGCGCAACTGTAGGAGAGTACCAGGTAAGTCGTCTACAGAGCACAGGAGCAGCGCAACTGTAGGGAGAGTACCAGGTAAGTCGTCTACAGAGCACAGGAGCAGCGCAACTGTAGGGAGAGTACCAGGTAAGTCGTCTACAGAGCATAGGAGCAGCGCAACTGTAGGGAGAGTACCAGGTAAGGCGTCTACAGAGCACAGGGGCAGCGCAACTGGAGGGAGAGTACCAGGTCGTAAGTAGGCCTATGTCAGTTGACCCCTTGACAGTAAATTGAAGGGGACTATCGAACAGGTATCATGCTGTCATGTATAGATAGGCTCCCCTAGTGCCATAATCAAAGCAATAAACGAAAGTCAGTTTCATTGTGGCTCGTAATCAGCTATTGCATTCCGCCCTGTCTAACCCTACAACGCGTAACACACTATACTATATGTTATTTTACTCTATTTAAAAACTTTTGTTAATTAAAATCAATGAGTAATTGTTCCCTTTCAGGTTGTCATTCTAACAGAGGTTGACCGGCTTTCTAAGGACGCCCAACAGTCCCTTCGACGCACCATGGAGAAATACACCTCGACGTGTCGACTAATCTTGGTCACCGAGTCCACCAGTCACGTGATACCCGCTATAGCTAGTCGGTGTCTGGGCGTCCGGATTCCGGCGCCCACCGTGCCCGACATCTGTCGGGTGCTGCACGCAGTCGCCCGGAAGGAGGGCCTCAACCTCCCGGATAAACTCGCCCTCCGGATCGCGGACCGTTCCGGCCGGAACCTCCGACGGGCGCTGCTCATGGCCGAGACCTGCCGGGTGCAGCAGTACCCCTTGGTGCCGGAGCAACCCGTTATGGACCCGGACTGGGAGGTCTACCTGCGGGAGACGGCGGGATTCGTTGTACGCGAGCAGTCCGCCAAGGCGCTGCTGGACGTCCGAGCTCGTCTGTACGAACTACTCGGACATTGTATCCCACCCAGCACCATAATCCGGGGGCTACTGGCGGAGTTGATGACGTCATGCGACGGGGCGTTGAAGTCGGAAGTGACGCAACTAGCGGCGGCTTACGACTCCCGACTCCAACGTGGCAGTAAACCGATATATCATATCGAGGCGTTTATCGCCAAGTTTATGTTGGTTTATAAACGATTTATGGACGTTGGAATGGATATGGATGGGGATTTCTAGAATTCGAGGCAGTAAAAATATTACAGACAATAAGAACATGTTAGCGACTTTTTATTTTATATCTTTAGGATTAAAATCCGCCAATAATATATTATTTGGATATTTTTGTTTCGTACTTTGCTACTACTAACGCCAAAGTTTGCCACAATCTTTTCGGATGGATTCACTAAGAACTTCTACTGACCTTCGTTTCCCAGCCATTTGGTTCAGCACCTGGATCGCAGATCCAGATCCGGATAATTTATTAATGAAAATATTTCTGGTATTTTTGTCCAGAAGTGAAAAAGAGAGCGTCACAAGGACTCGAACCAGGGCTGTACAGGATCGCTCCCAGGATAACAACCTCTTAGTTCTTGCTCGTAATCATCTCCACTGTCATTAAGTATTTTCGAAAATAATTGTTGTTCACTGTATGTTGAGATTTTTATAACTTTAATAGGGGTGTATAAAGTACCGGAACCGGTGGTGTCATACTTTAATAAACGGGAAGGGGGGGGGGGGGTTGTTTCGTCTTAGATGTCTCAAAAAATCAACAAAATAATAAATAAATCGCGCCGCGATATAACTCAAGCTACTTTAAGCAACTTTAATTTATTTAACATCCAATTCTCTGAGATTCCGCTATTTAAGTCACTTATTATTCACGATCTGTAAATATTAGCGTCACGCTTAGCGTGAAAAGCGATGGAAACAATACTAATAATAATAATAATATTACTAATAATGATAATACTAATAATATCTCGGCATCTTTGCAGTACAGCGGACAGCCATTATCTCTTTTGTTGTTGTAGGAATTAAATTCAAATTAATTAATTGCTTTCATATTCATCATCGGTGTTTCATTTCAAGTGCAATTTATATCTATTGTATATGCAATAACATTAAGTTTTGAAAAAACACCATTTCCTTTTAATAATAATAATATTATTTATTACTAAATCCTACTATGTTTATTTTGTTTACAATTAATGCCGATGATTTGATGTTCCCCACTCCATCCCTTTAGTAACTCTCTCGATGCCGATGATTTGATGTTCCCCACTCCATCCCTTCAGTAACTCCGTAGGGCCGATGGTTTGATGTTCCCCACTCCATTCCTTCAGTAACTCTCTCAAAGCCGATGGTTTGATGTTCCCCACTCCATCCCTTTAGTAACTCCCTTAGGGCCGATGATTTGATGTTCCCCACTCCATTCCTTCAGTAACTCTCTCAGGGCCGATGGTTTGATGTTCCCCACTCCATCCCTTTAGTAACTCTCTCGATGCCGATGATTTGATGTTCCCCACTTCACTCCTTCAGTAACTCCCTTAGGGCCGATGGTTTGATGTTCCCCACTCCATTCCTTCAGTAACTCTCTCCTGGCCGATGGTTTGATGTTCCCCACTCCATTCCTTCAGTAACTCTCTCCTGGCCGATGGTTTGATGTTCCCCACTCTATCCCTTTAGTAACTCTCTCAATGCCGATGGTTTGATGTTCCCCACTCTATCCCTTTAGTAACTCTCTCAATGCCGATGGTTTGATGTTCCCCACTCCATCCCTTTAGTAACTCTCTCAATGCCGATGATTTGATGTTCCCCACTCCATCCCTTTAGTAACTCCCTTAGGGCCGATGATTTGATGTTCCCCACTCCATCCCTTTAGTAACTCTCTCAATGCCGATGGTTTAATGTTCCCCACTCCATCCCTTTAGTAACTCTCTCAATGCCGATGATTTGATGTTCCCCACTACATTCCTTCAGTAACTCCCTTAGGGCCGATGGTTTGATGTTCCCCACTCCATCCCTTCAGAAACTCCCTTAGGGCCGATGGTTTGATGTTCCCCACTCCATTCCTTCAGTAACTCCCTTAGGGCCGATGGTTTGATGTTCCCCACTCCATCCCTTTAGTAACTCTCTGAATGCCGATGATTTGATGTTCCCCACTCCAATCCTTCAATAACTCTCTCAATGCCGATGGTTTGATGTTCACCACTCCATCCCTTTAGTAACTCTCTCAATGCCGATGATTTGATGTTCCCCACTCCATTCCTTCAGTAACTCCCTTAGGGCCGATGGTTTGATGTTCCCCACTCCATCCCTTTAGTAACTCTCTGAATGCCGATGATTTGATGTTCCCCACTCCATTCCTTCAATAACTCTCTCAATGCCGATGGTTTGATGTTCCCCACTCCATCCCTTTAGTAACTCCCTTAGGGCCGATGGTTTGATGTTCCCCACTCCATCCCTTTAGTAACTCTCTGAATGCCGATGATTTGATGTTCCCCACTCCATTCCTTCAATAACTCTCTCAATGCCGATGGTTTGATGTTCCCCACTCCATCCCTTCAGTAACTCCCTTAGGGCCGATGGTTTGATGTTCCCTACTCCATCCCTTTAGTAACTCCCTTAGGGCCGATGGTTTGATGTTCCCCACTCCATCCCTTTAGTAACTCTCTCAATGCCGATGATTTGATGTTCCCCACTCCATTCCTTCAGTAACTCTCTCAGGGCCGATGGTTTGATGTTCCCACTCCATCCCTTTAGTAACTCCCTTAGGGCCGATGATTTGATGTTCCCCACTCCATCCCTTTAGTAACTCTCTCAATGCCGATGATTTGATGTTCCCCACTCCATCCCTTCAGTAACTCCCTTAGGGCCGATGGTTTGATGTTCCCCACTCCATCCCTTTAGTAACTCCCTTAGGGCCGATGATTTGATGTTCCCCACTCCATCCCTTTAGTAACTCTCTCAATGCCGATGATTTGATGTTCCCCACTCCATTCCTTCAGTAACTCCCTTAGGGCCGATGGTTTGATGTTCCCCACTCCATCCCTTTAGTAACTCTCTGAATGCCGATGATTTGATGTTCCCCACTCCATTCCTTCAATAACTCTCTCAATGCCGATGGTTTGATGTTCCCCACTCCATTCCTTTAGTAACTTTCTGAATGCCGATGGTTGGATGTTCCCCACTCCATCCCTTTAGTAACTCTCTCAATGCCGATGATTTGATGTTCCCCACTCCATCCCTTCAGTAACTCCCTTAGGGCCGATGGTTTGATGTTCCCCACTCCATCCCTTTAATAGTAACTCTCTCAATGCCGATGAATTGATATTCCCCACTCCATTCCTTCAATAACTCTCTCAATGCCGATGGTTTGATGTTCCCCACTCCACCCCTTTAGTAACTCTCTGAATGCCGATGGTTTGATGTTCCCCACTCCATCCCTTTAGTAACTCTCTCAATGCCGATGATTTGATGTTCCCCACTCCATCCCTTCAGTAACTCCCTTAGGGCCGATGGTTTGATGTGCCCCACTCCATCCCTTTAATAGTAACTCTCTCAATGCCGATGGTTTGTTTGATGTTCCCCACTCCATCCCTTTAGTAACTCCCTTAGGGCCGATGATTTGATGTTCCCCACTCCATTCCTTTAGTAACTCTCTCAATGCCGATGGTTTGATGTTCCCCACTCTATCCCTTTAGTAACTCTCTCAATGCCGATGGTTTGATGTTCCCCACTCCATCCCTTTAGTAACTATCTCAATGCCGATGATTTGATGTTCCCCACTCCATCCCTTTAGTAACTCCCTTAGGGCCGATGATTTGATGTTCCCCACTCCATCCCTTTAGTAACTCTCTCAATGCCGATGGTTTGATGTTCCCCACTCCATCCCTTTAGTAACTCTCTCAATGCCGATGATTTGATGTTCCCCACTACATTCCTTCAGTAACTCCCTTAGGGCCGATGGTTTGATGTTCCCCACTCCATCCCTTCAGAAACTCCCTTAGGGCCGATGGTTTGATGTTCCCCACTCCATTCCTTCAGTAACTCCCTTAGGGCCGATGGTTTGATGTTCCCCATTCCATCCCTTTAGTAACTCTCTGAATGCCGATGATTTGATGTTCCCCACTCCAATCCTTCAATAACTCTCTCAATGCCGATGGTTTGATGTTCACCACTCCATCCCTTTAGTAACTCTCTCAATGCCGATGATTTGATGTTCCCCACTCCATTCCTTCAGTAACTCCCTTAGGGCCGATGGTTTGATGTTCCCCACTCCATCCCTTTAGTAACTCTCTGAATGCCGATGATTTGATGTTCCCCACTCCATTCCTTCAATAACTCTCTCAATGCCGATGGTTTGATGTTCCCCACTCCATCCCTTTAGTAACTCCCTTAGGGCCGATGGTTTGATGTTCCCCACTCCATCCCTTTAGTAACTCTCTGAATGCCGATGATTTGATGTTCCCCACTCCATTCCTTCAATAACTCTCTCAATGCCGATGGTTTGATGTTCCCCACTCCATCCCTTCAGTAACTCCCTTAGGGCCGATGGTTTGATGTTCCCCACTCCATCCCTTTAGTAACTCCCTTAGGGCCGATGGTTTGATGTTCCCCACTCCATCCCTTTAGTAACTCTCTCAATGCCGATGATTTGATGTTCCCCACTCCATTCCTTCAGTAACTCTCTCAGGGCCGATGGTTTGATGTTCCCACTCCATCCCTTTAGTAACTCCCTTAGGGCCGATGATTTGATGTTCCCCACTCCATCCCTTTAGTAACTCTCTCAATGGCGATGATTTGATGTTCCCCACTCCATCCCTTCAGTAACTCCCTTAGGGCCGATGGTTTGATGTTCCCCACTCCATCCCTTTAGTAACTCCCTTAGGGCCGATGATTTGATGTTCCCCACTCCATCCCTTTAGTAACTCTCTCAATGCCGATGATTTGATGTTCCCCACTCCATTCCTTCAGTAACTCCCTTAGGGCCGATGGTTTGATGTTCCCCACTCCATCCCTTTAGTAACTCTCTGAATGCCGATGATTTGATGTTCCCCACTCCATTCCTTCAATAACTCTCTCAATGCCGATGGTTTGATGTTCCCCACTCCATTCCTTTAGTAACTCTCTGAATGCCGATGGTTGGATGTTCCCCACTCCATCCCTTTAGTAACTCTCTCAATGCCGATGATTTGATGTTCCCCACTCCATCCCTTCAGTAACTCCCTTAGGGCCGATGGTTTGATGTTCCCCACTCCATCCCTTTAATAGTAACTCTCTCAATGCCGATGAATTGATATTCCCCACTCCATTCCTTCAATAACTCTCTCAATGCCGATGGTTTGATGTTCCCCACTCCACCCCTTTAGTAACTCTCTGAATGCCGATGGTTTGATGTTCCCCACTCCATCCCTTTAGTAACTCTCTCAATGCCGATGATTTGATGTTCCCCACTCCATCCCTTCAGTAACTCCCTTAGGGCCGATGGTTTGATGTTCCCCACTCCATCCCTTTAATAGTAACTCTCTCAATGCCGATGGTTTGTTTGATGTTCCCCACTCCATTCCTTCAGTAACTCCCTTAGGGCCGATGGTTTGATGTTCCCCACTCCATCCCTTTAGTAACTCTCTGAATGCCGATGATTTGATGTTCCCCACTCCATTCCTTCAATAACTCTCTCAATGCCGATGGTTTGATGTTCCCCACTCCATCCCTTTAGTAACTCTCTGAATGCCGATGATTTGATGTTCCCCACTCCATTCCTTCAATAACTCTCTCAATGCCGATGGTTTGATGTTCCCCACTCCATCCCTTTAGTAACTCTCTGAATGCCGATGATTTGATGTTCCCCACTCCATTCCTTCAGTAACTCCCTTAGGGCCGATGGTTTGATGTTCCCCACTCCATCCCTTTAGTAACTCTCTGAATGCCGATTATTTGATGTTCCCCACTCCATTCCTTCAATAACTCTCTCAATGCCGATGGTTTGATGTTCCCCACTCCATCCCTTCAGTAACTCCCTTAGGGCCGATGGTTTGATGTTCCCCACTCCATCCCTTTAGTAACTCTCTCAATGCCGATGATTTGATGTTCCCCACTCCATCCCTTCAGAAACTCCCTTAGGGCCGATGGTTTGATGTTCCCCACTCCATTCCTTCAGTAACTCCCTTAGGGCCGATGGTTTGATGTTCCCCACTCCATCCCTTTAGTAACTCTCTGAATGCCGATGATTTGATGTTCCCCACTCCATTCCTTCAATAACTCTCTCAATGCCGATGGTTTGATGTTCCCCACTCCATCCCTTTAGTAACTCTCTCAATGCCGATGATTTGATGTTCCCCACTCCATCCCTTCAGTAACTCCCTTAGGGCCGATGGTTTGATGTTCCCCACTCCATCCCTTTAATAGTAACTCTCTCAATGCCGATGAATTGATATTCCCCACTCCATTCCTTCAGTAACTCTCTCAAGGCCGATGGTTTGATGTTCCCCACTCCACCCCTTTAGTAACTCTCTCAATGCCGATGATTTGATGTTCCCCACTCCATTCCTTCAGTAACTCTCTCAAGGCCGATGGTTTGATGTTCCCCACTCTATCCCTTTAGTAACTCTCTCAATGCCGATGATTTGATGTTCCCCACTCCATTCCTTCAGTAACACTCTCAAGGCCGATGGTTTGATGTTCCCCACTCCATCCCTTTAGTAACTCTTTCAATGCCGATGATTTGATGTTCCCCACTCCATTCCTTCAGTAACTCTCTCAAGGCCGATGGTTTGATGTTCCCCACTCTATCCCTTTAGTAACTCTCTAAATGCCGATGGTTTGATGTTCCCCACTATATCCCTTTAGTAACTCTCTAAATGCCGATGGTTTGATGTTCCCCACTCCATTCCTTCAGTAACTCCCTTAGGGCCGATGGTTTGATGTTCCACACTCCATTCCTTCAGTATCTCCCTTAGGGCCGATGGTTTGATGTTCCCCACTCCATCCCTTTAGTAACTCTCTCAAGGCCGATGTTTGATGTTCCCCACTCCATTCCTTCAGTATCTCCCTTAGGGCCGATGGTTTGATGTTCCCCACTCCATTCCTTTAGTAACTCTCTCAATGCCGATGATTTGATGTTCCCCACTCCATTCCTTCAGTAACACTCTCAAGGCCGATGGTTTGATGTTCCCCACTCCATTCCTTCAATAACTCTCTCAAGGCCGATGGTTTGATGTTCCCCACTCCATCCCTTTAGTAACTCTCTCAATGCCGATGAATTGATATTCCCCACTCCATTCCTTCAGTAACTCTCTCAAGGCCGATGGTTTGATGTTCCCCACTCTATCCCTTTAGTAACTCTCTCAATGCCGATGATTTGATGTTCCCCACTCCATTCCTTCAGTAACACTCTCAAGGCCGATGGTTTGATGTTCCCCACTCCATCCCTTTAGTAACTCTTTCAATGCCGATGATTTGATGTTCCCCACTCCATTCCTTCAGTAACTCTCTCAAGGCCGATGGTTTGATGTTCCCCACTCCATCCCTTTAGTAACTCTCTCAATGCCGATGAATTGATATTCCCCACTCCATTCCTTCAGTAACTCTCTCAAGGCCGATGGTTTGATGTTCCCCACTCTATCCCTTTAGTAACTCTCTCAATGCCGATGATTTGATGTTCCCCACTCCATTCCTTCAGTAACACTCTCAAGGCCGATGGTTTGATGTTCCCCACTCCATCCCTTTAGTAACTCTTTCAATGCCGATGATTTGATGTTCCCCACTCCATTCCTTCAGTAACTCTCTCAAGGCCGATGGTTTGATGTTCCCCACTCTATCCCTTTAGTAACTCTCTAAATGCCGATGGTTTGATGTTCCCCACTCCATCCCTTCAGTAACTCCCTTAGGGCCGATGGTTTGATGTTCCCCACTCTATCCCTTTAGTAACTCTCTAAATGCCGATGGTTTGATGTTCCCCACTCTATCCCTTTAGTAACTCTCTAAATGCCGATGGTTTGATGTTCCCCACTCCATCCCTTTAGTAACTCTCTCAATGCCGATGATTTGATGTTCCCCACTCCATTCCTTCAGTAACTCCCTTAGGGCCGATGGTTTGATGTTCCCGACTCCATTCCTTCAGTAACTCCCTTAGGGCCGATGGTTTGATGTTTCCCACTCTATTCCCCCAGTAACTCTCTCAAGGCCGATGGTTTGATGTTCCCCACTCCATTCCTCCAGTAACTCCCTTAGGGCCGATGGTTTGATGTTCCCCACTCCATTCCTTCAGTAACTCCATTTAGGGTCAATGGTTTGATGTTCCCCATTCCATTCTTTCAGTAACTCCCTTAGTGCCGATGGTTTGATGTTCCCCATTCCATTCCTTCAGTAACTCCCTTACTGCCGATGATTTGATGTTCCCCACTCCATCCCTTTAGTAACTCTCTCAGGGCCGATGGTTTGATGTTCCCCACTCCATCCCTTTAGTAACTCCCTTAGGGGCGATGGTTTGATGTTCCCCACTCCATTCCTTCAGTAACTACCTCAGGGCCGATGGTTTGATGTTCCCCACTCCATTCCTTCAGTAACTCTCTCAGGGCCGATGGTTTGATGTTCCCCACTCCATCCCTTTAGTAACTCCCTTAGGGGCGATGGTTTGATGTTCCCCACTCCATTCCTTCAGTAACTACCTCAGGGCCGATGGTTTGCTGTTTCCCACTCCATTCCTTCAGTAACTCCCTCAGGGTCGATGGTTTGATGTTCCCCACTCCATTCCTCCAGTAACTCTCTCAATGCCGATGGTTTGATGTTCCCCACTCCATTCCTTTAGTAACTCTCTCAATGCCGATGATTTGATGTTCCCCACTCCATTCCTTCAGTAACTCTCTCAGGGCCGATGGTTTGCTGTTTCCCACTCCATTCCTTCAGTAACTCCCTCAGGGTCGATGGTTTGATGTTCCCCACTCCATTCCTCCAGTAACTCTCTCAATGCCGATGGTTTGATGTTCCCCACTCCATTCCTTTAGTAACTCTCTCAATGCCGATGATTTGATGTTCCCCACTCCATTCCTTCAGTAACTCTCTCAGGGCCGATGGTTTGCTGTTTCCCACTCCATTCCTTCAGTAACTCCCTCAGGGTCGATGGTTTGATGTTCCCCACTCCATTCCTCCAGTAACTCTCTCAATGCCGATGGTTTGATGTTCCCCACTCCATTCCTTTAGTAACTCTCTCAATGCCGATGATTTGATGTTCCCCACTCCATTCCTTCAGTAACTCTCTCAGGGCCGATGGTTTGATGTTCCCCACTCCAGTCTTTCAGTAACTCCCTTAGGGCCGATGGTTTGATGTTCCCCACTCCATTCCTTCAGTAACTCTCTCAGGGCCGTTGGTTTGATGTTCCCCACTCCATTCCTTCAGTAACTCTCTCAGGGCCGATGGTTTGATGTTCTCCACTCCATTCCTTCAGTAACTCTCTCAGGGCCGATGGTTTGATGTTCCCCACTCCATTCCTTCAGTAACTCTCTCAGGGCCGATGGTTTGATGTTCCCCACTCCATTCCTTCAGTAACTCTCATGACCGATGGTTTGATGTTCCCCACTCCATTCCTTCAGTAACTCCCTTAGGGCCGATGGTTTGATGTTCCCCACTCCATTCCTTCAGTAACTCCCTTTGGGCCGATGGTTTGATGTTCCCCACTCCATCCCTTTAGTAACTCTCTGAATGCCGATGATTTGATGTTCCCCACTCCATTCCTTCAATAACTCTCTCAATGCCGATGGTTTGATGTTCCCCACTCCATCCCTTTAGTAACTCCCTTAGGGCCGATGGTTTGATGTTCCCCACTCCATCCCTTTAGTAACTCTCTGAATGCCGATGATTTGATGTTCCCCACTCCATTCCTTCAATAACTCTCTCAATGCCGATGGTTTGATGTTCCCCACTCCATCCCTTCAGTAACTCCCTTAGGGCCGATGGTTTGATGTTCCCCACTCCATCCCTTTAGTAACTCCCTTAGGGCCGATGGTTTGATGTTCCCCACTCCATCCCTTTAGTAACTCTCTCAATGCCGATGATTTGATGTTCCCCACTCCATTCCTTCAGTAACTCTCTCAGGGCCGATGGTTTGATGTTCCCACTCCATCCCTTTAGTAACTCCCTTAGGGCCGATGATTTGATGTTCCCCACTCCATCCCTTTAGTAACTCTCTCAATGCCGATGATTTGATGTTCCCCACTCCATCCCTTCAGTAACTCCCTTAGGGCCGATGGTTTGATGTTCCCCACTCCATCCCTTTAGTAACTCCCTTAGGGCCGATGATTTGATGTTCCCCACTCCATCCCTTTAGTAACTCTCTCAATGCCGATGATTTGATGTTCCCCACTCCATTCCTTCAGTAACTCCCTTAGGGCCGATGGTTTGATGTTCCCCACTCCATCCCTTTAGTAACTCTCTGAATGCCGATGATTTGATGTTCCCCACTCCATTCCTTCAATAACTCTCTCAATGCCGATGGTTTGATGTTCCCCACTCCATTCCTTTAGTAACTTTCTGAATGCCGATGGTTGGATGTTCCCCACTCCATCCCTTTAGTAACTCTCTCAATGCCGATGATTTGATGTTCCCCACTCCATCCCTTCAGTAACTCCCTTAGGGCCGATGGTTTGATGTTCCCCACTCCATCCCTTTAATAGTAACTCTCTCAATGCCGATGAATTGATATTCCCCACTCCATTCCTTCAATAACTCTCTCAATGCCGATGGTTTGATGTTCCCCACTCCACCCCTTTAGTAACTCTCTGAATGCCGATGGTTTGATGTTCCCCACTCCATCCCTTTAGTAACTCTCTCAATGCCGATGATTTGATGTTCCCCACTCCATCCCTTCAGTAACTCCCTTAGGGCCGATGGTTTGATGTGCCCCACTCCATCCCTTTAATAGTAACTCTCTCAATGCCGATGGTTTGTTTGATGTTCCCCACTCCATCCCTTTAGTAACTCCCTTAGGGCCGATGATTTGATGTTCCCCACTCCATTCCTTTAGTAACTCTCTCAATGCCGATGGTTTGATGTTCCCCACTCTATCCCTTTAGTAACTCTCTCAATGCCGATGGTTTGATGTTCCCCACTCCATCCCTTTAGTAACTATCTCAATGCCGATGATTTGATGTTCCCCACTCCATCCCTTTAGTAACTCCCTTAGGGCCGATGATTTGATGTTCCCCACTCCATCCCTTTAGTAACTCTCTCAATGCCGATGGTTTGATGTTCCCCACTCCATCCCTTTAGTAACTCTCTCAATGCCGATGATTTGATGTTCCCCACTACATTCCTTCAGTAACTCCCTTAGGGCCGATGGTTTGATGTTCCCCACTCCATCCCTTCAGAAACTCCCTTAGGGCCGATGGTTTGATGTTCCCCACTCCATTCCTTCAGTAACTCCCTTAGGGCCGATGGTTTGATGTTCCCCATTCCATCCCTTTAGTAACTCTCTGAATGCCGATGATTTGATGTTCCCCACTCCAATCCTTCAATAACTCTCTCAATGCCGATGGTTTGATGTTCACCACTCCATCCCTTTAGTAACTCTCTCAATGCCGATGATTTGATGTTCCCCACTCCATTCCTTCAGTAACTCCCTTAGGGCCGATGGTTTGATGTTCCCCACTCCATCCCTTTAGTAACTCTCTGAATGCCGATGATTTGATGTTCCCCACTCCATTCCTTCAATAACTCTCTCAATGCCGATGGTTTGATGTTCCCCACTCCATCCCTTTAGTAACTCCCTTAGGGCCGATGGTTTGATGTTCCCCACTCCATCCCTTTAGTAACTCTCTGAATGCCGATGATTTGATGTTCCCCACTCCATTCCTTCAATAACTCTCTCAATGCCGATGGTTTGATGTTCCCCACTCCATCCCTTCAGTAACTCCCTTAGGGCCGATGGTTTGATGTTCCCCACTCCATCCCTTTAGTAACTCCCTTAGGGCCGATGGTTTGATGTTCCCCACTCCATCCCTTTAGTAACTCTCTCAATGCCGATGATTTGATGTTCCCCACTCCATTCCTTCAGTAACTCTCTCAGGGCCGATGGTTTGATGTTCCCACTCCATCCCTTTAGTAACTCCCTTAGGGCCGATGATTTGATGTTCCCCACTCCATCCCTTTAGTAACTCTCTCAATGGCGATGATTTGATGTTCCCCACTCCATCCCTTCAGTAACTCCCTTAGGGCCGATGGTTTGATGTTCCCCACTCCATCCCTTTAGTAACTCCCTTAGGGCCGATGATTTGATGTTCCCCACTCCATCCCTTTAGTAACTCTCTCAATGCCGATGATTTGATGTTCCCCACTCCATTCCTTCAGTAACTCCCTTAGGGCCGATGGTTTGATGTTCCCCACTCCATCCCTTTAGTAACTCTCTGAATGCCGATGATTTGATGTTCCCCACTCCATTCCTTCAATAACTCTCTCAATGCCGATGGTTTGATGTTCCCCACTCCATTCCTTTAGTAACTCTCTGAATGCCGATGGTTGGATGTTCCCCACTCCATCCCTTTAGTAACTCTCTCAATGCCGATGATTTGATGTTCCCCACTCCATCCCTTCAGTAACTCCCTTAGGGCCGATGGTTTGATGTTCCCCACTCCATCCCTTTAATAGTAACTCTCTCAATGCCGATGAATTGATATTCCCCACTCCATTCCTTCAATAACTCTCTCAATGCCGATGGTTTGATGTTCCCCACTCCACCCCTTTAGTAACTCTCTGAATGCCGATGGTTTGATGTTCCCCACTCCATCCCTTTAGTAACTCTCTCAATGCCGATGATTTGATGTTCCCCACTCCATCCCTTCAGTAACTCCCTTAGGGCCGATGGTTTGATGTTCCCCACTCCATCCCTTTAATAGTAACTCTCTCAATGCCGATGGTTTGTTTGATGTTCCCCACTCCATTCCTTCAGTAACTCCCTTAGGGCCGATGGTTTGATGTTCCCCACTCCATCCCTTTAGTAACTCTCTGAATGCCGATGATTTGATGTTCCCCACTCCATTCCTTCAATAACTCTCTCAATGCCGATGGTTTGATGTTCCCCACTCCATCCCTTTAGTAACTCTCTGAATGCCGATGATTTGATGTTCCCCACTCCATTCCTTCAATAACTCTCTCAATGCCGATGGTTTGATGTTCCCCACTCCATCCCTTTAGTAACTCTCTGAATGCCGATGATTTGATGTTCCCCACTCCATTCCTTCAGTAACTCCCTTAGGGCCGATGGTTTGATGTTCCCCACTCCATCCCTTTAGTAACTCTCTGAATGCCGATTATTTGATGTTCCCCACTCCATTCCTTCAATAACTCTCTCAATGCCGATGGTTTGATGTTCCCCACTCCATCCCTTCAGTAACTCCCTTAGGGCCGATGGTTTGATGTTCCCCACTCCATCCCTTTAGTAACTCTCTCAATGCCGATGATTTGATGTTCCCCACTCCATCCCTTCAGAAACTCCCTTAGGGCCGATGGTTTGATGTTCCCCACTCCATTCCTTCAGTAACTCCCTTAGGGCCGATGGTTTGATGTTCCCCACTCCATCCCTTTAGTAACTCTCTGAATGCCGATGATTTGATGTTCCCCACTCCATTCCTTCAATAACTCTCTCAATGCCGATGGTTTGATGTTCCCCACTCCATCCCTTTAGTAACTCTCTCAATGCCGATGATTTGATGTTCCCCACTCCATCCCTTCAGTAACTCCCTTAGGGCCGATGGTTTGATGTTCCCCACTCCATCCCTTTAATAGTAACTCTCTCAATGCCGATGAATTGATATTCCCCACTCCATTCCTTCAGTAACTCTCTCAAGGCCGATGGTTTGATGTTCCCCACTCCACCCCTTTAGTAACTCTCTCAATGCCGATGATTTGATGTTCCCCACTCCATTCCTTCAGTAACTCTCTCAAGGCCGATGGTTTGATGTTCCCCACTCTATCCCTTTAGTAACTCTCTCAATGCCGATGATTTGATGTTCCCCACTCCATTCCTTCAGTAACACTCTCAAGGCCGATGGTTTGATGTTCCCCACTCCATCCCTTTAGTAACTCTTTCAATGCCGATGATTTGATGTTCCCCACTCCATTCCTTCAGTAACTCTCTCAAGGCCGATGGTTTGATGTTCCCCACTCTATCCCTTTAGTAACTCTCTAAATGCCGATGGTTTGATGTTCCCCACTATATCCCTTTAGTAACTCTCTAAATGCCGATGGTTTGATGTTCCCCACTCCATTCCTTCAGTAACTCCCTTAGGGCCGATGGTTTGATGTTCCACACTCCATTCCTTCAGTATCTCCCTTAGGGCCGATGGTTTGATGTTCCCCACTCCATCCCTTTAGTAACTCTCTCAAGGCCGATGTTTGATGTTCCCCACTCCATTCCTTCAGTATCTCCCTTAGGGCCGATGGTTTGATGTTCCCCACTCCATTCCTTTAGTAACTCTCTCAATGCCGATGATTTGATGTTCCCCACTCCATTCCTTCAGTAACACTCTCAAGGCCGATGGTTTGATGTTCCCCACTCCATTCCTTCAATAACTCTCTCAAGGCCGATGGTTTGATGTTCCCCACTCCATCCCTTTAGTAACTCTCTCAATGCCGATGAATTGATATTCCCCACTCCATTCCTTCAGTAACTCTCTCAAGGCCGATGGTTTGATGTTCCCCACTCTATCCCTTTAGTAACTCTCTCAATGCCGATGATTTGATGTTCCCCACTCCATTCCTTCAGTAACACTCTCAAGGCCGATGGTTTGATGTTCCCCACTCCATCCCTTTAGTAACTCTTTCAATGCCGATGATTTGATGTTCCCCACTCCATTCCTTCAGTAACTCTCTCAAGGCCGATGGTTTGATGTTCCCCACTCCATCCCTTTAGTAACTCTCTCAATGCCGATGAATTGATATTCCCCACTCCATTCCTTCAGTAACTCTCTCAAGGCCGATGGTTTGATGTTCCCCACTCTATCCCTTTAGTAACTCTCTCAATGCCGATGATTTGATGTTCCCCACTCCATTCCTTCAGTAACACTCTCAAGGCCGATGGTTTGATGTTCCCCACTCCATCCCTTTAGTAACTCTTTCAATGCCGATGATTTGATGTTCCCCACTCCATTCCTTCAGTAACTCTCTCAAGGCCGATGGTTTGATGTTCCCCACTCTATCCCTTTAGTAACTCTCTAAATGCCGATGGTTTGATGTTCCCCACTCCATCCCTTCAGTAACTCCCTTAGGGCCGATGGTTTGATGTTCCCCACTCTATCCCTTTAGTAACTCTCTAAATGCCGATGGTTTGATGTTCCCCACTCTATCCCTTTAGTAACTCTCTAAATGCCGATGGTTTGATGTTCCCCACTCCATCCCTTTAGTAACTCTCTCAATGCCGATGATTTGATGTTCCCCACTCCATTCCTTCAGTAACTCCCTTAGGGCCGATGGTTTGATGTTCCCGACTCCATTCCTTCAGTAACTCCCTTAGGGCCGATGGTTTGATGTTTCCCACTCTATTCCTCCAGTAACTCTCTCAATGCCGATGGTTTGATGTTCCCCACTCCATCCCTTTAGTAACTCTCTCGATGCCGATGATTTGATGTTCCCCACTCCATCCCTTTAGTAACTCCCTTAGGGGCGATGGTTTGATGTTCCCCACTCCATCCCTTTAGTAACTCCCTTAGGGCCGATGATTTGATGTTCCCCACTCCATTCCTCCAGTAACTCTCTCAATGCCGATGGTTTGATGTTCCCCACTCCATTCCTTTAGTAACTCTCTCAATGCCGATGATTTGATGTTCCCCACTCCATTCCTTCAGTAACTCTCTCAGGGCCGATGGTTTGCTGTTTCCCACTCCATTCCTTCAGTAACTCCCTCAGGGTCGATGGTTTGATGTTCCCCACTCCATTCCTCCAGTAACTCTCTCAATGCCGATGGTTTGATGTTCCCCACTCCATTCCTTTAGTAACTCTCTCAATGCCGATGATTTGATGTTCCCCACTCCATTCCTTCAGTAACTCTCTCAGGGCCGATGGTTTGCTGTTTCCCACTCCATTCCTTCAGTAACTCCCTCAGGGTCGATGGTTTGATGTTCCCCACTCCATTCCTCCAGTAACTCTCTCAATGCCGATGGTTTGATGTTCCCCACTCCATTCCTTTAGTAACTCTCTCAATGCCGATGATGTGATGTTCCCCACTCCATTCCTTCAGTAACTCTCTCAGGGCCGATGGTTTGATGTTCCCCACTCCAGTCTTTCAGTAACTCCCTTAGGGCCGATGGTTTGATGTTCCCCACTCCATTCCTTCAGTAACTCTCTCAGGGCCGTTGGTTTGATGTTCCCCACTCCATTCCTTCAGTAACTCTCTCAGGGCCGATGGTTTGATGTTCTCCACTCCATTCCTTCAGTAACTCTCTCAGGGCCGATGGTTTGATGTTCCCCACTCCATTCCTTCAGTAACTCTCTCAGGGCCGATGGTTTGATGTTCCCCACTCCATTCCTCCAGTAACTCTCTCAATGCCGATGGTTTGATGTTCCCCACTCCATTCCTTTAGTAACTCTCTCAGGGCCGTTGGTTTGATGTTCCCCACTCCATTCCTTCAGTAACTCTCTCAGGGCCGTTGGTTTGATGTTCCCCACTCCATTCCTTCAGTAACTCTCTCAGGGCCGATGGTTTGATGTTCCCTACTCCATTCCTTCAGTAACTCTCTCCTGGCCGATGGTTTGATGTTCCCCACTCCATTCCTTCAGTAACTCTCATGACCGATGGTTTGATGTTCCCCACTCCATTCCTTCAGTAACTCCCTTAGGGCCGATGGTTTGATGTTCCCCACTCCATTCCTTCAGTAACTCCCTTTGGGCCGATGGTTTGATGTTCCCCACTCCATTCCTTCAGTAACTCTCTCCTGGCCGATGGTTTGATGTTCCCCACTCCATTCCTTCTGTAACTCTCTGAGGGCCGATGGTTTCTTGTAGCTCTGTGACGAGTTTGTTGTAAACCACAGCGCTATCGAATAGCGCGATCCATTGTTAATGGATTCGACTCCATGGAGATTTGAATCACCCGCGGAAAATGCTACCAATCGGCCACACGTGGGAGGGATGCGCGTCTGTAAGAAATAATTGAGACAAATTAATCCCGATGTTTTTAATTTGGCATTTAGCAGATCCATTAGGAATAATCGTTTTGAATAATAGGGGGATTCATAAGAATGGGGCGGCTCAGTTTATATCGAATGGGTCGCACCATAAACTGTTCCGGGCAACAAAATATTGGAAGCGGAAGGCAGCCCCTTCATGTACCTGCCAACTATGTGACTCGTTTGCGAGCGAGAGGGACCATGGGCTCAGCTGTCCCAATTTGAAACCAAATTCACACATCTTGAAACAAGCTTTACTCCTCTACACGAGGAACAAAACCGATTCAATTTAACTGCAAAGTCTCGACGGCTGTGTGATTGGGTGGATTGATTGATGAATCTGTTTAGTATACTACATAAAGTAGTATTAACCTGTTGACTAATCATAACCACATAATAACGTAACCGTAAAGCCAGAACAACACACCATAATTTTTAAAAACTTTTGTCCACCAAAATGACGCAAGATGGTATGCGCATCATATGTTAAAATCCTAAAGCAGTATATTGGTTCATATGAATAAGAAGATGTTGAGATAATAGGAGAAACAGAACAACCCACACAACATTAAAGTTATCAAATGCCAGAGGTAAAACAACCCACACCAAAGAAACCTAACTCATGGAAATTGTTATATCTTTGTCAAATTCTCGGAAGCAAAACACACAGCTATAAAGAGTAATGCTATATAAGCAAAACAACACACGCAGATATAAAGAGTAATGCTATATAAGCAAAACAACACACACAGATATAAAGAGTAATGCTATATAAGCAAAACAAAACACACAGCTATAAAGAGTAATGCTATATAAGCAAATCAACACACACAGCTATAAAGAGTAATGCTATATAAGCAAATCAACACACACAGCTATAAAAAGAGTAATGCTATATAAGCAAAACAAAACACACAGCTATAAAGAGTAATGCTATATAAGCAAAACAACACACACAGCTATAAAGAGTAATGCTATATAAGCAAAACAACACACACAGCTATAAAGAGTTATGCTATATAAGCAAAACAACACACACAACTATAAAGAGTAATGCTATATAAGCAAAACAACACACACAGATATAAAGAGTAATGCTATATAAGCAAAACAAAACACACAGCTATAAAGAGTTATGCTATATAAGCAAAACAACACACACAGATATAAAGAGTAATGCTATATAAGCAAATCAACACACACAGCTATAAAGAGTAATGCTATATAAGCAAATCAACACACACAGCTATAAAAAGAGTAATGCTATATAAGCAAAACAAAACACACAGCTATAAAGAGTAATGCTATATAAGCAAAACAACACACACAGCTATAAAGAGTTATGCTATATAAGCAAAACAACACACACAGCTATAAAGAGTAATGCTATATAAGCAAATCAACACACACAGCTATAAAGAGTAATGCTATATAAGCAAATCAACACACACAGCTATAAAGAGTAATGCTATATAAGCAAATCAACACACACAGCTATAAAAAGAGTAATGCTATATAAGCAAAACAAAACACACAGCTATAAAGAGTAATGCTATATAAGCAAAACAACACACACAGATATAAAGAGTAATGCTATATAAGCAAAACAAAACACACAGCTATAAAGAGTTATGCTATATAAGCAAAACAACACACACAGCTATAAAGAGTAATGCTATATAAGCAAATCAACACACACAGCTATAAAGAGTTATGCTATATAAGCAAAACAACACACACAGCTATAAAGAGTAATGCTATATAAGCAAAACAACACACACAGCTATAAAGAGTAATGCTATATAAGCAAAACAACACACACAGTTATAAAGAGTAATGCTAATTTTCATGTGTTGTTCTGCATTTCAGAAAAATAACCAAAAAATAAATTTTTCATTAAAAAGTTTATTAAGACAGCCAGCCCCTATTTTATAATTACATTTTTTTATCTTCACAGACCTCTTTGCAAAACATTATGAGACGGTATCCACACTGAATCATATGAAATTCGTTTTTCTTGAAACATTACTTTTGGTTTGTGTTGTTCTGGCTCTTTGGTCACGATATATAACAATTTAGTTACTTTAAAAATAATGCTGATATTTAAAGATTACCTGTATACTAAGATCTTTATTGTCCACAAACACAAAAGCGCCACCTTGCGGTTCGTTGAGGTACAGTATAGCACTGTAATCACGCCATATATAGGCCGGATACTCTCTCAAACAACTCCCGTCTGATTGGAGCAGACAATTATCGGCGTGTATTGGATGACTCATTCGCTGGGATTTACAATGATTGTTGCCCGCTATGTCTAAATTAATTAATATTATTAGCGTTGAGGCCGAGCTACATTTATATACTAATGTAAATATGACGATTGGCAGATCGGCATCAGACAGCCACAACTGACAACCGTTATCACGAACAAATAGAAACTGTACCATG
>JAUCBJ010002959.1:0-18357 GCA_032718475.1 Nemertoderma westbladi | reverse complement strand
GACGAGTACTGCGTTGACTAAATTATTATATAAACCACCTGGCTTCACATATTGATCGCATCCCTAGTTATTATTATTATAAAGATCGTCCTAGCCTGCGTTTAAGAAATATATTTAAATACAAAACAGGACGAACGCAAAGAGGCTTATAATGAAAACGAGTACTGCGTTTATTATATTCCTATAAACCACCTGGCTTTGCATATTTAACGTGCGATTGGAAATAAGTTCGTGCTACCCTTCCGTGGGTGGTAGATGTCGCGGTTATGTATTGGTGGTTGGGAAGGGTGGGGGGGGGGGGGGGGGGAGATTAAAAGGGGTGAACACGTACTGTCCACCTTTCTTTGATTGATTGGTGGTGTGGGTAAATTTCTCAAAACCTGATTTTGTGATACAGTCGCTGCATTTTAATTTGTATATAATAACTAGGCCTCGTGCTGCGCGAAGTCCCCACGAACGTGTCGTTCTGTCGTTCTGTCGCTTTTTTTGCGTGTTCAATTTTAAACGTTAATAACTCGGCCAATCTTTGATGAAATCTATCCAAACTTGGTACACATGTTGTTTGGCAAAAGTTTAGAAATTTTCCAAGTAGAATTTCCGTGTGGCCTTCGAGAAGCTAAGATAATAGCAGTTAATTAGTTAATTAAGTTGATTACGGTGAAAACACCATTTTCAACCTGCCTTTTAAAGGAAATTAATTGTTTTACAGTATAAGATTTAAATAATTATAATTAAAAATTATACAGATGTAATCCACATACGCCATTCTATTATAGTTTTTAATTAGTTCAAGTGATTTGCTTTAATAATTGTGTCTTTAATTGATCTAAAGTAATTAAAACGGCATAAAAAATGGATTCTCATTAAATACTGATCATTTATTGGCCAACTTGCAAGTTGGCTGGTAAAATCAGATTTTATGTGTAAAGTTGACTGGCACTTGTGGGCTTCCGTAGAAACCTGCATTCCCTACCTCCTATTACACTATAGAGTCTGTGTTCTTTAGTCTCAGGTAATAGACAGATCTCATTTAATGATTGTCAGTCAATAAGATTACCACTGCAGAAGGCTTATATCCAAAATTGTTTATTTCTCAAAATATTATGCTTATTATTTTTTGATGGGATTTCTGTGTATTTTAATTGTCTAAGTTTTCAGAGGCATTAACAGTATATTAAATAAATTATTTGAATATCATTCATTACTGCATCGACTGTATTTAGTACTGCGTAGATTATATTCCTATAAACCACCTGGCTTCGCATATTGAACGTGCGATTGGAAATAAGTTCGTGCTACCTTCCGTGGGTGGTAGATGTCGCGGTTATGTATTGGTGGGTGGGAAGGGTGGGGGGGGGGGGGGGGTGGGGTGGGGTGGGGTGGGGGTTCAGATTTAAAGGGCTGAACACGTACTGTCCCTCTTTTTTTGATTGATTGGCGGTGTGGTTAAATTTCTAAATTTTACTAATTTATAAAGTTAAATACTGATTTTGTGATACAGTCGCTCGATATTAATTTGTATCTCATAACTGGGCCTCGTGTTGCGCGAAGGCCCCACGAACGTGTAACCTGTCTTAAACCCTGTAAACCCAAGGTTTTCAACTTTTATCCAGAGACCATCCCTGTTAACTTTATCGAAAGCCTTCTTAAGGTCAATAAACGCACAGTATAATTTTTGTTTTTTTACTTGTCTTAAAATTATGTCTATCAGTCCTTTCAATACAAATTGCGAAATAGGTGATCAGCAGTTCACCGACCATTGCGAAACCCTGCTTCGGCTTCTACAACGACACCAAAAGCATCCGCCCACCATTGAAGCCATTAATGACGGTAGTTACTGTTTTCCAAAGTACACTTAGTAGAGTTATACCCCTAAAGTTATTAGGGTTCCTCCGTACCCCCTTACCTTTGTAAATAGGTGCTAAGATTCCTAAAGTCCGCTGTTTGGGGAATCTGCCTAGGTACACCACCAGGCAGTAGGGATTCATTTAATACATTGTCCGCACCTGGGGCTTTGTGTCTCTTCAAGTGAGTGTGAGAGACGGCCTCACCAACTTCTTCCTCAGTGAAGCCCTGAGATAGATAACTTTCAAAGTACAATTTACATTCTTGTAGATCTACACCAGTTACTGGTCTATACCCTACGACGAAAAAGGTATTATTACCCTCATCATCACACAAACCTTTAAAATTGTTAAAAAAAAAGTCATTAATATCAGGCGTTCCTACATTATTACTGTTGGTTTTACTTTTTAACTTTTTCCAAAACTGCCTAGAAGATGATACTCTCCATCTTGCAAGTTGATCAGATTGATCCTTTAAATAATAATAATACATTGCTTTCCTAAGAAAAGCACGGTACTCCCTGCGTCGTAATGACAGTAAAGATACAGACTCATGGTTTGGATTATTCCTATTATTATACAATGCACTCTTGAAAGCCTCTCGAGACAGGTAACAATCGAAATTAAACCAAGGGGAACCAACATTATTATTAGGATTACTATTAGCGGAGGAATTACTTTTAGTAACATCATCTGCTAGTAGGGGGTGTAGTAGTTCTGTTAAAAGGTCAACTGCTTTACCTACCCCAACCCCATTCGGATTTAGGTCCAACACGCAATCGTAAATATCATTTGTTATCTGGGATGCAGCCGGGGTGTCTAAATATTGTTTAAACTTTGTTATGTTATTTGACCATCTCTCTGTTTGGGATATCGCCTCACAGAAAGAACTCGTAAAGCAATTTAATCTTATGTCTGGTATTTCGGAATTTGAGGGCGAAGTTGGGCAGTTGAAGGATAACCAATAATCAATTGAACATTGAGATTATAAAAGATTATCAAAATAATTCGCAGTTTAAATTATGACTCTACTTAATAGTTCTTCAAGGAGCAGGTGCAGTATAGTAGATAATCGTATCATTATACACGTTACAGTACATTGCACATACGGTAGCTGAGGTGAGTTATTGCCCCACTCTATTCTTAGTAGTTAGGAGTCGGTGTCGGCTTTCTTCTATAAGGGTATTGCATCCCTTAGGGGGCGAATAGAATTATAAGGAAGCGCACCATTTGGTGCGACAGGAACAACCCTTACCTTGGGGAATTATCCGTGAAAGGTTGACATGGTCAAATTCATATAAACGGCATACTGATTTCAGATCTTTATAATTTCTGATTATAATCGAAATTAAGAGTAAAAGCCCGACCCGTTTGTTATTCGATAATTAATAAATAGTTTGGAAGTTTCAAGTTCATACGTGTTAAAATTCTTTGTTACTTCGAAACTAGGGACAAAATGAATGTTGTGAAAAGTAAAAAGTAGCTTTACATACATATGAATGCTGTACTATACAAAAGTACAGTACATTACTTCATTATATTGTAATAATAAAATAAACAAATAAATGATAGAAAAAATAAAACAAATATGATATGGACATTATATTAACTATTTAACATTCAAATACTTATTAAATCTTAATAATTCGGGCGAGATTGATTATTTCATAGCATGACCCATGTTGAAGAAGATTTGCACATGTATACTACTACTACTACTACTAGGATCGGCATGCTGCATTGCAGCTGCATTTTTAAGAATGCTGTGCCGGCTTGTCAACAAAATTGCACCGCCACAACTCCCTATCACCCATGACATTTGCTAGATCATCCGCATCTTCAAGGCCAGTGTCCTTTAAGATGCGTCTCAAGAAAGTCATGGGCTGTCCACCATGCTTATTCACTCCATGAGGCTGCCAAAGTACAAGATTATGCACTGGCTGGTCCTCACAGCGAAAGCAATGTCCTGCAAAGCGGAGGCGATTTTGTTCTAGTGTCAAGCTTGGGGGAACCAATGAGACACCTCCAATGTTATATAGTGTATGGTTGGAGATGTGTGCATTGTACTTGACACAATGAACCCGGCGTAGCATTCTTGTGAATGTGCCATCCAGAGATTTGGTGTCCTCAGCAGTTAGAGCCCAGCATGGACTCCCGTAGAGGAGTACTGGAACTACTGCTGCTCTAAATAATCGGACCTTAAGTTTCCGATTAATTCTCGGTGACTTCCAAATCCTGGAAAGCCTATTCAAGGCTGCCCATGCCTTCCCCTTACGTATTCGAAGGTCCTCACCTGACTTCCGGATCCATGATCCCAGGTAACAGAAGTCGTCCACATGCTCAAGCATACCATCCCTTGAGCTTATGCTCATCCGATCAGAGACTTGCTGAGGACTTTCAAAGTTAACTGTCAGAATTTTGGTCTTTCTGGAGTTAATAAAAAGACCAACACTAGAAGCAGCATGTTCTAATGAGCTGAGGAGCCGTTGGGCTCCCTCTAATGATTCTGAGAGTACTCCTAAGTCATCAGCAAAGTCTAGATCAGTTAGGTACTTGGCAGGATTTCCTCGACTTCTGGAGCCAGTAGGTGGAGTTATCATCACCCCATCATCATTATAATGATCTAAGGACATGCGTAGAACATAGTCAACCACAATAATGAACAAGAATGGTGCAAGTGTGTCTCCTTGGAGGACGCCCCATAACACTTCAAATGGTTCTGTGTCACCGTCAACAGTAGACACAAATGTTGTCGAACCATCGTATACTGATCTGATTGCTGCAATAATTTCATCAGGAATCCCATATAATGAAAGTATGCTGAACATACGTGAGCGAGAGACTGAATCAAAGGCCTTGAAGAAGTCAACAAAGATAACAGCCAGATGCCTGTCTTTCTTTTTTGATAACTCTTCAATTATCCTTCTAAGTGCCAAAATGGGCTCCATGGTCCCACGACCTTTACGGAACCCATTCTGATTTCCACGGAGCAGTCTCTCAATGGGATCCCTGATGCGATTTAATAGAATCCTATTGTATAGCTTTGCAGCAATCGAGATCAATGAGATTCCCCGAAAAGAACCATAGAGTGTTAGGTTGCCCTTTTTGGGAACTGGCACCAACTTATTTGTTTTCATTTCTTGTGGGACTCTTGTTGTTCGGTACATGTCTACTATGATAGGATAGATGAGCTTTAAACACTCAGGTATTTTAAAGACCTCAGGGGGAACACCATCTACTCCACTGGCACGATTGGTCTTAATGCTCTTTGCAGCAGCCTTCACTTCTGCAAAGGAGATATCGCCAATGGGAATATCTGGGAGTACAGACCCAGACACTTTTACTTCTATAAAGTTATCAGGCAATACCCTGTCATTATTGAGGAGCTTTTCAAAGTGGGCTTTCCAACCATTGAGGCGATCGGCTGGTGATTCAGCCTTAACCTTGGTGGTTGGTTGGCTTTTCCGCCCAGTAAGCAGATTGATCGATTTCCATGCCTGGGATGATTGCCTGCTGTCGTCAGCATCATTGATGGCATCAACCTGTTGGTTTATTAGCTCCTGTAGATTAGCAGAGTACTGCCTGTTCAGGGACCTAGATGCAGCCAGAAGATTGCAGAAGATTGCAGAAGATTTGCACATGTATGGAAGCGTTGACCCATGGTGTGGTAGCTTTGAGCTTTGACCCATGTTGTGGCAGCTTTGAGCTTTGACCCGTTAGTGGAAGTACGCCTTGGTGTGGAAGCGTTGACCCATATTGTCGTAGCTTTGAGCTTTGACCCATGTTGTGGTAGCTTTGAGCTTTGACCCCATGTTGTGGCAGCTTTGAGCTTTGATCCATTTGTGGAAGTACGCCTTGGTGTGGAAGCGTTGACCCATGTTGTGGTAGCTTTGAGCTTTGACCCATGTTATGGTAGCTTTGAGCTTTGACCCGTTAGTGGAAGTACGCCTTGGTGTGGAAGCTTTGACCCATATTGTCGTAGCTTTGAGCTTTGACCCATGTTGTGGTAGCTTTGAGCTTTGACCCCATGTTGTGGCAGCTTTGAGCTTTAATCCATTTGTGGAAGTACGCCTTGGTGTGGAAGCGTTGACCCATGTTGTGGTAGCTTTGAGCTTTGACCCATGTTATGGTAGCTTTGAGCTTTGACCCCATGTTGTAGCAGCTTTGAGCTTTGATCCGTTTGTGGAAGTACGCCTTGGTATGGAAGCGTTGACCCATGTTGTGGTAGCTTTGAGCTTTGACCCCATGTTGTTGCTGCTTTGAGCTTTGATCCGTTTGTGGAAGTACGCCTTGGTGTGGAAGCGTTGACCCATATTGTGGTAGCTTTGAGCTTTGACCCATGTGTCGATGCTTTGACCCATGTTGTGGTAGCTTTGACCCATGTTGTGGTAGCTTTGATTACTGTTGTGGTAGCTTTGACCAATGTTGTGTTGCTTTGAGCTTTGACCCATGTTGTGGTAGCTTTGACCCATGTTGATGAAGATATGACCCATGTATGGAAACTTTGACCCATGGTGTGGTAGCTTTGACCCAGGTTGTATTAGCTTTGAGCTTTGACCCATGTTGTGGTAGCTTTGACCAATGGTATGGTTGCTTTGACCAATGGTATGGTTGCTTTGACCTATGTTGTGGTAGCTTTGACCCATGTTGTGGTTGCTTTGACCAATGTTGTGGTAGCTTTGACCCATGTGTGGAAGCTTTGACCTATGGTGTGGTTGCTTTGACCAATGTTGTGGTAGCATTGACCCATTTGTGGAAGATTTGACCCATGTTGTGGTTGCTTTGACCCATGTTGAGGAAGCTTTGATCCATGTTGTGGTTGCTTTGACCAATGTTGTGGTAGCTTTGACCCATGTGTGGAAGCTTTGACCAATGGTGTGGTTGCTTTGACCAATGTTGTGGTAGCATTGACCCATTTGTGGAAGATTTGACCCATGTTGTGGTTGCTTTGACCCATGTTGTGGTTGCTTTGATCTATGTTGAGGTAGCTTTGACCCATGTAGAGGAAGTTTTGACCCATGTTGAGGAAGCTTTGACCAATATTGAGGAAGCTTTGACCCATGTTATGGTAGCTTTGACCCATGTTGAGGTAGCTTTGACCCATGTGGTAGCTTTGACCCATGTAGAAGAAGCGTTGACCAATGTTGTGGTAGCTTTGACCAATGGTATGGTTGCTTTGACCAATGTTGTGGTAGCTTTGACCCATGTTGTGGTTGCTTTGACCAATGTTGTGGTAGCTTTGACCCATGTGTGGAAGCTTTGACCAATGTTGTGGTAGCTTTGACCCATGTGGTAGCTTTGACCCATGTTGAGGTAGCTTTTACCCATGTTGAGGAAGCTTTGACCCATGTGGTAGCTTTGACCCATGTTGAGGAAGCTTTGACCCTGTGGATCCTTTCACAACAAGCGTACAAACCAATAAATACTGTACAATATTATCCCAATGAGCAATATCCATTAAAAAATCAACACCATACAATTAAGCCAAATCCATCCTCTTAGTCAATTCACATGGTTGTTGCGACTATTTTGCGGTGGAGATCGAAAGTGGGGGGTACACAAGTCCATCCACATGTTATTTGCTACCATTTGTGCTGGAGAAAATATTTTCACTTGCGGTCAAATTGCGCCAATATCTGGCGTCGCAACACCAAAGGCCTACGTTATTTAATATGAAAAAGTTAAACACAGCCGCACCCCGCAGGTTAATGATAGAGATTTGAAGAGGCTTTGTGGGACACTACCGTCGGGGTCAAGCTGACAGCTCGCCAATCGACTAACCCACATACAGTACTGTAGGCCTACTGTCGATTTTGATTTATGTTTAAATTAACAAAATTACGTAATTTCGGGAAAAAATATAAACAAAATGCACCAGCTCCATTTTCTTTATTTTATTGGCATAATTCAGTCAACGTACGATACTGTAAATAAATAAATCTAATATTTGTTCAATACTAAGGGGGGGGGGGGGGGGGGGGGGGGGGGGTTCACCCCCATTCTTTTTTTCATCAGATTTCTTTTAATGTGTTTTCCGATGTAAAATTTTATGGTGATTCCGTATCTGAAATCTTAAAATCTGAAATTTAAAAATTTTCACTTTTGGTGCATGTTTGGTCGGTTATAATCAGGAGGAAATTAAAATGAAATTTATCTCACGTGGGCTTTTTTGGGACACTTTCTCTATCTAGGCCCCTACTTTTTAACTACTCAACCGATTTTTGTTATGTTTGCAGAATTATGTATAGGAATATTCCGCGCAAAAATTGTGTTGACTGAAATTTGAAATTTTGTGTCAAAAACAGTTATAGCATTTTTCGTTTCAGAAATACCGCAAAATCTAAAAAATTCCAAAAAGCAACTTATCGAAAAACTGATTTCAGATTCGGGATCACCATAAAATTTTACATCGGATAACACATTTAAAAAAAATCTGATAAAAATAAAGACTTGGGGGTGAACCCCCCCCCCCCCCCCGTAAGCGTATATTGTGATAATATTAAAAAGTATGGAAGACAGCCATCTCGTGAGTAAAGGGAAGACAACAGACTCCGACAATGATATAAAACGTGAAGAAAATGGTGGGGAAATTTCCGTATTTCATGCTTGTTTAACATTGACTTCTGATGTACAGGTAAACAACCCCTTTAAACAATGAGTCATTACACAGGTACGGGAGGCAAATGACCAATTGGGGTGTCGTTTCAGCCTTCTCATGGGGTTAATGTCAAATTATATTGTAAAATTAGTGCCTAGAAGTAAAAAATGTACTGTAAAATGTTTTGCTAAATTTAGTTTATTGTTTTGGTTAGAAAAGCCTGCCATTATAATCTGCTAACTTCCTTTAAAAGGTACATTGAATGGAAAATATCAAAATTAAATATTCGCGAAATTAAGTTAATATATTAAAATAGACTGAAACGACAGACACCCCAATTGGTAATAAGCCCCCTTATTGTTTAAAGCCAGTGTAACAATTCGAGTCGGACCATAACTTGTGAAAGGAAACACAGAGTGCTCAAGACATCGATAATCAAGATAAATTGTGGATAACAACATCCTGTGTGTGGGCCAATATAATATAATACATAATTATTTACTTTTTTTTGCAGGGTTTATTGTTGGTTAGTATACCATTTACAATCTACTGCGGTGGATTCGTTGCTATCGCTTTCAACATTATCATTGGATGCGTAAGTTACTACACGTGCAGCCACCTCGTTCGTTGTCTCCATGACTACAACATTGGTAACGGTGGATGTACGAGTTACACAGACATTGCTCGATGTGCACTCGGTGGGCACCTTGGAGCTCAATTGGTTAATGGAATAATGATTCTAGACCTATTATTGGCTGTTTCAACCTATATATTGGTTTCTGCAGTATCCCTTTCAAAAACTGGAATTTGGAACGACTTACCATTGGTCAACTGGATAGCTGTTTGTTGCATTATTACCTTACCGTGTATATTTTTGCGCAATCAACGGCAAGTCGCCATTCTCAGTGGCTTTTGTATGGTATTCCATACCGTGTCCACATTGGTCACATTGGTTTATTGTTTCAGCCAAGCCTATCGATTTCATTGGGGTTCAGCTATAACATTATGGGGTTCGGGCGGTCTCTATGGCAACGCGATGTCATGGGGTGTTATTATAGCCTCATACCAACCTCAGGTAAGGAAACACACTGTGTACCGTATCAGTCCGTCTGCCTTTGATGAAATGAAACCAAACTTGGAACACATGTAGGGTAGTCTGACGAAAGAGAAATTGAATTTACGTTAAATGAGTTCTCCTGTCTCCCTCTTTAGGGCAACTAGGCAACTTTTGAAAAGTGGATTAATGGGTGTATGATAATCTCGTTTACTCCATCCTGTCAGTAGGCAGCATGAACCGATGAGCGGGGGCAGGGGGATCCCACCTCGCACTGTGGGGCGAGCCACGCAGTCAGGACGAGCCTTAGCGCACAATTATAATTAGTAAATAGGGCCAAATTTAATGTATCTGTCTGTATGTATGTATCTGACATAAAAGCTATTTCTTCTGTATTTGTACTTTAGAGGACATAATCCGCAATTCCGTGACGTAAAAAGCTCGATACTCTTGAAAACAGTGTCGCTACCATGACGACGGCTAACAGCTGATATTGCCACGTCGACGTTTCTTTGTTTCTTCGTTCTCTCGTTGTTCGGTTGACCAATCAGAGCGTTTGTTGTCTCTGTGTTGGAGGTGTATACAGAAACTCAGTAGTTCAGTGTTATGTTTTTGCCCAGAGCCTAAGAACCGGCTTTTGGAATATTTGTGCTTTTCTGTTTTAGCCTAACACTAGTAGGCTTAATTATAAGGACATATATCCGTTATCATACCATAACATAACTTACCATACCTAATCAAACAACCTGTGCATACTTTTATATTGTTATACTGCTATTTACTGTCGGTTCTTCATAATATGGTTGATGAATTATTATATTTGGAATAACGATAAATAACCCCGAAAACCCAATATTCTTGATATACCGAAGGTAAGAGAGAAAGGTTACATATAACGATTGTGACTTATGTTAAAGTGGTTTGAAGTGAATCTAATGTTATTTGATAGACCCTACATGATTCGGTCCGTGTTCCTTTTATATGTGACTAAAATCAGTGAAGATCGGCAGATCAGTGTGCAGTATTGTGCAGCATTGTGTATGAGTGATACTGATAAGGAAGCATTTCCTAAAGAATGCGCCATATATGCGAATTATAACTAAGCCATATCGTTGTGAGTAGTTTAAGTCATAACTCTGTTTATATAGATAGAGCGCCACGTCCTAAAGGAACTGTTAATATTTCCCGAAGGTGAATAATATTGTCAGAGATTATATAATACTGTCAGTCGAATAATACATTAGGCTTACATAGCAATAAGATTAAGCCGTCGAACCCAATCTCCCGGGTATATCCAGCGGGTGAATGATCGCGCACAGATTGGTTTCGACTAGTGTAGTGAATCAAATACTTGTCATAGGCTAAAAGTGATTTATTATCTAAAAGACATCCTAATTTGGCGGGTTAAACTGCCAAAGGTCTGAAAGCGCGAACAATAACGGATATTGCTTCTTTATTGAAGTAAGCAATAAAGTTGAAAGTACCGGTCAACCGGTAAACCTGAACGGTACATCTGTAGGTCAGTAGGCCCAACTGCCAGAACCGGTACTGCCGTAGGTCCGTAGGTCCAACTGCCAGAACCGGTACTTCTGTAGGTCTGTAGGCCCAACTGTCCTAACCGGTACTTCCCGTATAGGTACAGCAGTATTATTCGATTTTGATTATTATATACCAGTAGGTCTTAATAATTAATCGGGGACGCCTGGTTTTTATTGGGATTTTACTTAGGCCTATTTCTGTCCGTTTTATTTGTTTGTAGGCCAGTATTGAACAGAAGGCGTGTAAGCCTGATCAGATTGTACAGACAATTTGTAGGTTGAACTGTTGTCTGATTGCTGTTAAGTCTGAACGGATTGCAGTGTATGTAGATCACCAGTCCGATAAAGAACGGTTAGGAAGTAGGGGCAGCCAAAGCTGTAAGGTAAACCCCCAACTAAAGAATAAGTCGTACTACTGGGTTAGAACGCATACTACCTAATCATTTCGGAGTCTGCATGTCCTGTAGTTTATTTAGGCTTGAGAGTAGTCTACCATCGTTTAGTCAGTACTTTGTTTGTGTAAGTCTGTACGGGTAGCGTATAATATTTATTTAGATAATTTGTAGGCCGGATAGTTGTCTGGCTGTTATTAGGTCTGAACAGATTGCAGTGTGTGTAGAGCCTCTGTCCGATAAAGAACGGTTAGGAAGTAGGGGCAGCCAAAGCTGTAAGGTAAACCCCCATCTAAAGAATAAGTCGTACTACTGGGTTAGAACGCATACTACCTAATCATTTCGAGGTCTGCATGTCCTGTAGTTTATTTAAGCTTGATAGTAGTCTGTCAGTGTTTGGTCTGCATTTTGTTTGAGTAGTTTGTACGCGTAGCGTAATATTTATTATTCAGAGTTTATGCGATTATTCGCAACATTCATTCCCCAAGTTTGTTCCTACAGTAATTGTGTTTGTTATACATACCGTTATAGTTAAACTAACCCCGGTACTACACGGGCTGCTTGGCGTAGGTACAGACTGGTGATTTTGTGCACCGGTCACTCCAGCAGATGCCGTGGTTCTTTTAGCTGTTCAAGTATATTTAACTACTGATTATCTGTTGTACAAGTACTCGTACCTAATTTAGGGTTTAGTGTACAGTGCTTTCCGAAAGTAATTAGTGTAGGCATTATATTTGTGTTGTAAAGTGGTTGATAGGCACGTTCGATTAGCTCTATTAACTTCTAGGTAGGAACACTCCGTCATACATAACGTAGAACCTATAGCGATACGGCTATAGGTCGTCAGGCGGTGGTATTTTCCTATCTGGACAACGCAGTGTATTTACTACTACTTATTATTTTCAAATACCGTAGTACCCTGTCCGTTGTAATAACCAGATTTCTAACCCTTTGTTAGGCTGGTTTGTAGACTTCTTGTAAAATTACCCTAAAAATTCGTATTTGTGTTTTTTGTAAATTTTTGTGTTTATTTAGAGATTGTAATCTCACCCGAATTGTACGTAATTTGCAGTATTAAGTAACTTAGGTAAATTAGCATTATTTGTTTTAGTGTCCTATAAGTAACACTTCACTGAAAGCGCACCGCTTTGTGTAGTGATTACTCCCCAGAAATAATAACATTTATTTCAAACATTGACAAAACCCATTAAAACGGGTATATATATATTATAAATCAAATCTCACGATTTATAAATAGTAGACCTACCATACAACAATTAGGTCTCAATATCAGTTGGACTACTGCTCAAATAACGGTAATAAAGTAAGTAAAGTAACCAAGTAACCCTAAAATTCAGAAATTCAATTACTTAAAATAATTGATATACCGGTATTTACGATAGGCCTATTATCTTTATTTCTATAAATTTAGGCTGAAATTATACCGGTACTTGTAATTAAGTCTAGTCCAGAATTATATATACTACAAACTGTAAGCTGTATACCGGTATTCCCGATAGGCCTATTATATATTTATATATATTTGTGCTAAAATTATACCGGTATTCTGTGATAAACCTAGTCTGTAATAATACTTATATATACTATAAGCATACCGGTATTCTAATATATTATATATCACGCTACACTGAGTAGCATTATCGGTAATTAATTACTAGGCTAGTAGTTAATACTGAATTACTAGACTTGCTCAGACTGTAATATAGCAGTAGGCATTCAACTGTACACACAAACATGTCTGATACTAAGCAGAACCTGTCAGACAGTTTATTAGATGTAACTATCTGTGACTCAGATAGAGGTGTAGAACCGTCTAGTCATAAGTTCAGTTCACCTCCCACTGTGAGGAAGGTCATCCCTCCAGTAGTAATAACAGAACCTAGGCTGGTCCAACATCGTAGGTCTATCATAGGCACCCGAGCTCAGGTCAAGCGGGACCAAGAAGCAGCAGAACAGCAACAACCCGCTAGCCAAGAACTTATTTCTCAACGGCCCAACAGCTCCAGTAGTGAGGATACTGTAGAGCTGACACCCGAGCGCGGAGCAAAGATGACGGAAGCGGTTTATTCGGATCCCCTTCTCATTCTTCCTGCAGCCGTACTCACTAGGTTATTGATTGCGGTGGAAGAACACCAGATCGATTGGGCGAGAAGTCAGCGATCAACTAGAGATAGTTATGCGGGATACACGAGGGAAGAACTGAAGTCTATTGTCGAGTCGCAATGGAACTTCCCCGGACCTGGACTCCCGTTTGATTTATCAGAAGCTGCTGGGAAGACATACACCGGATGGGAGTAGCCAAGGAAACCATCGATCCAGCTGTGTGGAAGAGGTCCGCAGCCGGATACGCACAGGGATTCTTCAGCTCTATGGAGCGAGTAGAAAAACAACTGTTACAACAACCTCAAGGACCTCAAGAGCAGGGACAACTGCTTTATCAAGTTAGAGAAAGAATTCTGCGAATCAGGCTAATATTATCAGCCTTTGAAGAGGCTTCTAAAAGAAGACAAGACACGTCGTTGCAAGTTGCCATAAAGACTTGGTTTCAACGGGTGAGTCGCCAAGTTCAAGGAACAGCTCAGTGGAAAGCTCAGCTGGAGGAGCGCTCAACCCATGGAGAATCAACAGACGCTACTTTTTCCCAAGTGGAAAGTGAAGCGACGGCAGAGAAGCCGCATAAGAGGGATGCCATTGACATCTATCTGTCAGACTATCAACGTTTTTTAGGTGATGACGAGTTGAGGAGAAGGTTAGAGGGACTTAGCCCTAATAGTGAAGGAACCAAGCTTGTGTTGGATGCCATCGATGTGGAAATGAGGGCTGCGAACCAGGCTAAATTTGATGAACAACTCCGCATCACCAGAGTCCAAGAAGAACAAGTAAAGAAAAAACGTATAGAAGACAGAAAGGCAGCGGCAGTAGCAGCAGCAGTGGCAGCTGCAGAAGCAGAAAGAAAGGCGGCAGCGGCAGAGGCAGCGGCAGAGGCAAAAGTGGCAGCAGCAGAGGCAAAAGCGGCAGTAGCAGCAGCAAAGGCAGCGGCCGAAGCGGAAAGAAAAGCGGCGGAGGCAGTGGCAGAAGCAGAACGGAGAGCGGCTGAAGAAACCACCCAATTAGAATTGGAAAACATTCAAGAGAATCAAGACTGCATAAATAAACAGTTAACAGCTAGTAATATGCAGATGATGAATCGATCTACTCCCAAAAGACAGGGATATACATCATCTGAGGAAGGCGATACCACCGATACTGAAGGCAAAGGAAATAGATCTCGTCTAAGCAGACGTAAAAGAACATTCCACCGTCAGAAATTGCCTGATTTGCCTCCAGCTGTTAGAAGGCAACTAAATAACACCAACTTAGGTAGTACAGAACCCACAGACCAAACAATTAAAATAGAAAGACTCCCTACTATAGTAGATGAGCCTGAAATAATTAGGCCTGTTCTTGAAATCACCCCTTCGGTGATAGACACACCTGTGCTCCCTGAAGTTACCTCTAAATTCCCTCTACACAGTACTAAGCTATCTGTGCCCAGTAGAACAGCCCATGAGACAGTTCAAGTCCTGGACCCCGAGCGAAATATTCATGATTTGTCGCCCGTTGTCCCTCGCCCGCCCGCTACAATGTTGGCGACTCCCGCTTCTGCGGTCGAATGGGTGGACGAGAGACGGCGGGGGATGGATCTCCTGCTCGGGCAGATGCAGGAGACTGTTCAGCAATTCAAGGGCACAGTAAGGGAAAGTAGACTAGAGTTGCAAGAAGTGCAGCAAAGTATCGCGCTAGAACGCGATAAATTAGTAAATACACAAAGGGGTGCCCAAGGAGGTGAGGTCTCTATAGGGGTGCCCCTAACAGGCGGCGGCGGGCTCGTGAGGGTCTGGGGACACGTTAAATTGTGTATATAGTGCAGGGGAGTTACTGAAGGCCCTCGTGTCTCGCGAACCATGAATTAACATGGTGCCGTGGTACCGTCTAGTCGGCCTGTTGCCGTACTGCCAGTCCTGTACACAGTAGGGGTGGTGGCTTAGTGTGATCTGTGGTTTATGTGGTCTATGTGGTAGGTCTATGTGTGGTATGTATGAGTTGACCAGACTCTTTACTGTCTCCAATCGGTTGCCAAAACGTGTCTTTTCCCAGGGTAGCACTATTGGAATGGAGGTGTTGCATCGGAATGGACAGGTTCTGATGATTCTGTTGGTACTACTATTGGAATGGAGGTGGCACCTGGAATATCGGCTGCAAGGAGGGGTTGGTGTTGTAGTGTGGTCCGAGTGAATGATACTCTGGAATCTGTGGTTTGTGTGTGTACGTGGTATACGTGAGTGTATGTATGGCCACTGCGAGTGGGTATGGGAACCCTTACCGGTTGGTTCAGTCGCCGTTGGTTATTAGTAGGACCATATCTTTACTGCGCCCCAGCATACTTTGTGCACACAAAGTTATTTTACCCTGTCGGTTAAATAAAGTACTCTAGACTCTTTATCAGTCTATACAATTTTGTCCCCTCTGATTTTGTTACCGATTTTGTCCTCCCCGATTATGTCTTCTGTGTGTGCGTGGTATGCGTCAGATTTGTGTTTACTGTTGTGTACTTGATTTCGTGAGCATCTATTGAGTACACGTGTACAGTGACTGGTAAGTGGTTACTTGTTCCTAGCTTTCGAGCTAGTCAGTATTGTTTGCGGAACCGACTTCCCCTCAATACTGCCGGCGAGGCGGGTGAAAACGGTCAATATTCCATGTTGGGTAGCGCAAGCCCACTTGGGACAAGACCGTCGGTTTGGCTCAAGGGCGACCTTGATGCTCGATCGCTATCGACTGGTCCACCCGCCGGTTGACTCTCTGAGTTGGCTCAATGTACAGTCAGGCCACAGTAAGTTGACAGTAGGCGAATTTTTCTACTTCGTTCGGCTACATACGACGAGCTGTGCCGGTGTGATCGGGGGATTGAAAATTGAACCCGGGAAGCTTCGGGCTACCCTCCGGCCCGGTCTGATAAAAACGGAGTCGGACTGGCCCCAGGGGTAGTGGAAAAGCGTCCGCCTCGTGGGTGCGCCTCGGGGAGGAGCCCAGAAGGACGTAAGCGATACCACCACCCTCAGTAACAATGTGTCAACCTGTTAGGTCTGAAGTATCTCATGCGCAAGGTGTGGAGCCTACACGCATATATACTGCTAGCGAAGTAGAAACTCCTATAGTGAACCCTATTAAGGGTAATTATAGACCTGTTGATAATGACATTCCCTATAGACCTGATCATAATCCGAGAAATTTATATACCGATAACTCGATATTAAATAACACGATGGCCCAAGAAAGTTTTACGCGCCAAATGGCTAGAACCGAAGCCCGGCAAGCGGTAAAGGTGGGAGAGATCGTCAAGTTCAATGGAGATGAGATGAAATGGTTACCTTTTAATGAATATTATAAAGATAACATACAGAACTCTGTACTATCTAATGGAGAGAAACTTAGATTCCTCATCGAGTGTTTGGAAGGATCTCCCAAGTTAATGGCGTTAAAGTTTATTGGACATCCAGACGGATTAAGACAAGTTTGGGATACACTAAACATCAGGTATGGTAATAGGAATAACATAGCTGGGTATTTGTATGCAAAGTTGGTAGCGCCCCGAAAGTTTATTAGCAACGGGATTATAGAGTTTTCCGATGAAATTCAGGAGATCTGCAGACAATTAGATTGGCTAGGTAAGTCTCATGAGTATCAGAGTGCTATGGTTATTAGAGCAGTGGCCTCTACTTTACCGAAGGGTGGAGTAGGTACACGCTGGGACAAGAAAGTGTTATACATGATGGAACAACAACAACGAGACCCTACCATGACTGATCTCATGACATTCTTGGATGGCGAAGTGAAATTACAGCTCATAAAGCAGTCCAGAGAGAAGACATCGGAAAACAAGGTAAGTGAGAAACCCGTCTCCAGAAGAAAGGTAACACCAGTGTGTTATACAGATGATGGCGAAAGCCAGACTTCTCAAGGAGAAGATAGCGGGAAAGACACTGACCGCGCTTATTACGTAAATAAAATGCCTAGAGATCAGGTAAGTAAATTTAAGTCTCGAACAAATGACAGGAGAGAACAGGTAAGAAAAACTCCTCCTACGTCTCCCAAGAGAATTCAGGTGAGAAAGCCCGAAGAAAAAACAAGTGTACACAATGTCACCCAAAATAAGGTAAGTAACATCAAACCAAAATGTGCGTTGTGTGACGGGACCCACCGTTTGAATATGTGTGATGAATTTCTAAAGAAATCATTAACTGAGAGACGTGAAGTCATGTGGGACAAGCGGTTATGTTATAATTGCCTCAGACAAGGACACCAACGGCGAACCTGTTACTCTGACACAAGATGTGCCAAGTGCGGTGCGAAACATCATATCTTGTTGCACGCTGAATTCGAGCGAAATAGTCCGAGTCAGGTAAGTGATTCCGAACTACATGTCCAATTCAGTGATGTGAACGACACTGATCAATCTGAGATGGAAGGATTCTATACGGACGAGTTCTCCGACGAAAACGAATCCTGTTACATGATAAATACCACAGTGTATCGAGCACTCATTTATGAAAAGGATACATCAGACATTGACCTTGCTTTAAATACTTCTGATCGACAACCATCTTGGAAAGCGCCAACTTCCAATGTAGGGATTAGAGAATTTCCTGTGGTACAGGTAAGGGTTCACGGACCTAAGAGGAGTTACGTAGTGAACGCCCTCCTTGACTCCGGTAGTACAGGAACATTCATCGACCAAGAGCTAGCCGAAGACATATTTGCTGGACAACCCAAGTTCCGAACTACGCTAAACATGTCAGGCATTATGCAAGTTTGGAAATATACAATAACAGCGGATTATTATGTAGGAGCATTGTCCACCCCCCAGGTC
>JAUCBJ010002957.1:0-34064 GCA_032718475.1 Nemertoderma westbladi | reverse complement strand
GCCTAGGCTAGCACACAAGGACATGGCCTAACCTGTAGTAGTCTAGTAGAAGGAATAGCTCTCCTTCAATACATCTCAACAGACATCAATTCATTTGCCTGTGCCTACCATAACATAACATATAAGGTTGATTTCCAATCACCTCTCACCACAATTATTATTAGTAATTAAAAGTTTCAATTCTATTTGTCTTTCCGTTATCTGGTTATTCAGTTATTGCATTATTTATAAATAAATGTTTTAAAATATATCTTACGAAATATGGTTAATAATTAAAACGTGTCGCTAACATTCACGCTGTGGGGGTTTTAAGGGGTGCTGATTACATTTCTGATGTCAGTTTTCACGTTTACATAAATCTAGTCTGTCTGTCTGTCGGTCATTCTGTTAGTCAGTCTGTCAAAACATAAAAAATAATTCAAATTAACTAACATTCTCGCTATGGGGGTTTTAAGGGGTGCTGATTTCATCAATTTATAAAGAAAGGTGCAAAGTGGTTATAATTAAAATGGAAATTAGTTTATTGATTTCGTTGGAAACCTTCCCCGATAACAGAACAAGCGAGAAAATAAATTTTTGTGATAACTCACCCCCCCCCCCCCCCCTCCCCCCACCCCCCACCTACCCCACCACCACACCCCACGTACCCCACCGCCACCCCGCTCCCTCCCCATTACGCAGTAATTTGCACCTCCATCCTAGAACCATATCCTAACTATTAGTTGCATTGTTCTATCTATATATATTCCACACTGTAATAGGAACATCACAAGTGTACATCAGTACACCACCTTCACTAGGACACTAGTGATGATGTACATCACTGTAAAACATGGGCATTAATGACAATAGTCGGCCTTTATAGTCGGCCTTCATGTTTAAAATATTAAATCAACTGGCTGCAGTTGCAGGGTTGGGTGCAACCTTCACCCGCGTACAACCTTCGCCCGCGTCCAATCTTCGCCCGAGTACAACCTTCGCCCGGGGGAACCTTCGCCCGCGAGCAACCTTCGCCCAATACGATTTGTGTTAGTAACCATTTTAGTCACAAATTGAGGGAAAGGAGCAGATTACAGAGACGGTTTTTTCTAACAAAACAATAAATGATGTTGTTACCAATTGAGGGAAAGGTAGGTTACAGAGACGGCTTTTTCTAACCGAAACAATAATTGTTTAGTGGGCGAAGGTTGCTGGCGGGCGAAGATTGCCTGCGGTCGTAGGTTTCCGCCGGGCGATAGTTGCTCATTTTGAGGGCGAAAATTGCTCCGGGCGAAGATTGGACGCGGACGAAGCTTTCTCGCGGGCGAACTCTGCTGCGTACCTTTAGCAGATAGCTGTAGACTCACTGCGCTCTTCAAGTAAAAATCATCAGAGGAATATCGACGCAAATAACAACTGATTACGAGCAAAAAAAGGAACTGTAAACTTTGCCATTGACTTTCGTGTTTTGCCTTCGTTAGAATAAAGTGCCACAGTAACCTGCTCCATTACCTTAATTGTTAAAGATTTGCGTTTGGATTCCTCTTATTGTTTCGCAATTAGGGTCCTTATGGCGCATTCAAATCCTAGTGGTCGTCAACGCTCAAATTTAGCAGAAAAATTGTAAGACTGTTTCATTCAATGATTTGAGATAAATATGTTTAATTAATTTGAAAAAACTTAATTCTACTTTTGGCAGTGGGAGGAAGTTACAACTATTTTCCAAGAAAATTTCTGAAGATTTACAACTGCGTGTGGCAGTGGATCACAAATGTTTTAAATGGAATAGCGAGAGGTTCTGTAATTATAACCAGTGTCTCGACGACTTTATGTATGTGATTTGACTACTAATAAGCAATAAATCTGGCAATATGCATAGATAATGTTTAGTATAACCAAGTTCTATCAGGAACACATCTACCTCACCTCAGCAGCATGTCCTAATGAACACCCAACTGGAATATTGGCGTTAACAGAACGAATCACCTCGAAATAATTGGCTATTTGTCTTTTAACATATTATGTTGAGTCGGTGGATAAGGGATTATCAGATAGGTAAAGGCATACATACGCCTTTACATACGCCAGCAAACAGTTTAACATTGGAGAATCAATCATCAGATACCGAATTCTGGTCAAGCTCAAGGTAGTCCAAATTTGTGGACGTTTGTTCCATCTTTGTGGGATTCCGACTTTTGGTACATGTTTGTGGGATTCCAACTTGTGGTACATGTTTGTGGGATTCCGACTTTTGGTTCATGCTTGTGGGATTCCGACTTTTGGTACATGTTTGTGGAATGCCGACATTTGGTACATTTTTGTGGGATGCCGACTTTTGGTAGATGTTTGTGGGATGCCGACTTTTTGTAAATGTTTGTGGGATTCCGACTTTTGGCACATTTTTGTGGGATTCCGACTTTTGGTACATGTTTGTGGGATTCCGACTTTTGGTTCATGCTTGTGGGATTCCGACTTTTGGTACATGTATGTGGAATGCCGACTTTTGGAACATGTTCGTGGGATGCCGACTTTTGGTATATCTTTGTGGGATTCCGACTTTTGGTACATGTTTGTGGGATTCCGACTTTTGGTACATGTTTGTGGGATTCAGGACTTTTGCTACATGTTTGTGGGATTCCGACTTTTGTTACATGTTTGTGGGATTCCGACTTTTGGTAAATATTTGTGGGATTCCGACTTTTGGTACATGTTTGGGGGATTCCGACTTTTGTTACATGTTCGTGGGTTTCCGACTTTGGGTACATGTTTGTGGGATTTCGACTTTTGGTACATGTTTGTGGGATTCCGACTTTTGGTTCATGCTTGTGAGATTTCGACTTTTGGTACATATTTGTGAGATTCCGACTTTTGGTACATATTTGTGAGATTCCGACTTTTGTTCCATGTTTGTAGGATTCCGACTCTTGTTACATGTTTGTGGGATTTCGACTTTTGTTACATGTTTGTGGGATTCCGCCTCTTGTTACATGTTTGTGGGATTCCGACTTTTGTTACATGTTTGTGGGGCTTTATTTACTATGGCGACTTAATCCAGTCACCAAAATCCCCAGCGTTGGGGCGTTAGTCCGTTAGTATATCACGATCAATATCAATATGTGGAATATTGAAGGAACTTTCTTCAAGAGCTTTTAGCAAAAGATTCAAAACGAAAATATATATTCTGACTTACCATCTACAAATTACGGAGAATAGAAATTTGGACTTTCTCGGTTTCAACTTTCAATCTCATTAAGAGCTGTAGAAAATGTGGGGTGGCACTCTATTGAGGTGAGTATATTAAGATTTAGACACTATTTCCGGATACCTCTAGGAGCTCTCGCAATCTACTAAGAACTGTATGTAGCGATATTGGAATTGGGTTTAATGTATTCAAATTATTTTTAATTCATATGTGTGCGATTTAATATGGTTGGTATCATGTCTCTCTACAACCCCCCGCGGAGTTCATTACCGAAAGAAAATTGGACACAAGAGTTGCTTTTCTCTGCCGTAAAGACTTTATCGATTTTTATACGCTGATGGCCATTCGCGGTGGTGGTCGTGTTACGTATTGCACGCCCCTCGACACGGCCACACACTGATTTGCGCCGTGTAATTTGCATCAAAGTTACACTAACTCACTGCATCAATCGATACCCGTCCGAAATTACTATTCATTTTTCTCCAGGAGTACTGTAGGTTCGGTAACTCGTATAGTTAGTCTATATATCGTTTTAATTTATCGTTTAGTACCGTATTACCGTATAGATATGATATATCAATGTTATATTCGTATGTTATAGTCTATAGTTTCTGATTTAGTAAATTTATATGTGGATGTAAAACACAAAACGCTTCACTCTCTTGGCTGTTACCTGTAAGGCTGCTATACATCCGATTTTGTTATTTACTCATCCAGCAGAACAGGATTCCCATGTCGATGGTTGGCGCACCAGTTACGAAGCAACTGGTTCTGCCACCAAAAAAAAAAAAAAAAATTGGCACCAAAAAAGGCATAAAATGAAATATTTGGAAGTGGCACAGTTGGTTGGTTATAAGGTTAAAAGTTCAGGATAACAGCTAACCGTAAACCGCAAACCTAGGAGCGAGGTATGTAAAACTAATTAGTATTTCAGCGTACATTTAGTTAGTTACTTCCTCCTGGGATTATAATAAGATGCAAAAACACTTCAATAATTATACTTTTCATTAAGGTGGTTAATGATTGTTTATTTTGGTACACAGTTAGTTCCATCTTGGTCGCCCAATAATCCCTTTATAGTGTAAATTGCCTGCTTTATCCAAAACTAACACTGAATTTGTTTGGCAATAGAAGGACCTGCCTGGTTGGTTAATCTGTGATCTTCTTGCTTCCATAATTCTTAGTATCTGATTGGCCCAGACTTATTCTACTGCCAGGCACGACTGCACTATTATAAGTTTACAATTATTTCTCTTGGAAACTGTTTCTTGTTACCAAATTGTGTTCATCCATTCAAACAATTATTTATTCGTAACTTTAATTAAGTTTTGATATATTGTTTTTATTTTTTAGCCTGTCCGAAACTTTTGTGTAATTGAAATTTGTTAAACGAAATAAATAATATTGTAATCTCGTTAGTTTTTATTCGCTCATTAATATAGAGATGAGAATTGTCTTTTCATGTTATTGTAGACAAGCAAAGCTATGATTTATTTACTGAAAAATTCCAAAATGTGAAACACGAGAAACACTTGCATGCATTGTAATATATGTGACTTTTCTGTTTCTTACGTGTTGCTAATTTGGAATTTGTCATTCTGACATCCCGTCAACACCCTCCCTCCCCCCATATTCCACCCTCCTACCCTCCATATACCACCCTCTCTCCCTCAATATACCACCCTGCCACCCTCAATATACCACCCACCCTCCCACCGTTCGTATTCCACCCGTCCACCCTCCATATACCACCCTCCATATACCACCACACCATCCCCACTCCGTATTCCACCCTCCCACCCTCCATATACCACCCTCCCTCCCTCAATATACCACCCTCCCACCCTCCATATACCACCCTCCCTCCCTCAATATACCACCCTCCCACCCTCCATATACCACCCTCCCACCCTCCATATACAATCCCACCCTCCGTATTTCACCCTCCCACCCTCCATATACCACCCTCCCTCCCACAATATACCACCCTCCCACCCTCCATATACCACCCTCCCTCCCTCCCTCAATATACCACCCTGCCACCCTCCATATACCACCCCACCCTCCCACCGTTCGTATTCCACCCTCCCACCCTCCATATACCACCCTCCCTCCCTCAATATACCACCCTACCACACTCCATATACCACCCTCCATTTTATACCACCCTCCCAAACCCCCCAAATGCAACTGATCCATATATAATATATATTGAACAAGTTTATTTTCAGTCTTTATGAAATTCTCAGTGAGTGTTTTATAATTGTTCTTATATATAGGAATTATAAATTGGTTATTAAAACAACGTATAGCTTGTAAAATTTGGGATACTTATTTACTGATGTTTGGAAAGATTCTATTTCCATTCAACAAAATGCATGTCATGTCATGTGTTTTACATTTTATTGTGTTACCGAAGTAAGATATATGTTGCTGTTTACGTGGTATTTATTAATAAATAGGCTTAAAAAATATATATGCGGACGAACCTGGGCTGTAGATTATTTGCGAATATATATAATAAATAATGAAGGTCATATAAACTGGAAATGAGACGGATTAAATGGGGGTGACGTTAATGCTAACTAATTTACTGGTCTCCCATCGTGAATATTAGCATGGATCTCTAGCCAGTCACTACCGTAGCCACTCCATTAAAAATTTATCAAAAACTACTGTAGCTTTGCCATACCAATGCATTTTCTCTGCAGGTTTTCATAAATGTATCATTGCTGTATTTCAAATTCTTAACATTTAATTAAAGTTGGTGGCTTCCGAGTTTTGAACAAAATTACCTTGGCAGTACATGCATTTATTCCGCAAATTATTCTTCCAACTTATCTTATTTTATAGTCAGTACTGTATTTTATCTTTTTATTTATATATAAGTAATGAATGAGTGTGGCGTACCCTTTGCTAGTAACCTGTTTTGTTGACTTTTCGTTTATTGTTTTGTTTAGAATAACGTGCTACTGTAACCGGGTTCTTTCCCTAAATTGGTAATTTAACATTGAGACGCAATATTAATTCGCCGAAATAGGAATTGCATCAAGTTACCCTCCCACCACCCCCTAGTCTTATGCTAGCATACGTTCGTTTAATTAAACAACCTTACTCTCCGTATTTCGGAATATGTTTATAAGAAGAAGAAAAAACCTCATATCAAATTTATTTCAATATTAATTATAATCTAGTTTAATGAATTATTAATAATACTGTCTATAATGACTTTATATATCGATAAACGATGAACTCTCATGATAATGAGAATAGCAATGCGAACAGCCATTACATCAGAGAAGGCCCTATGGACGTGGACATACAACTGTTGGAGTACAAGGCGACACCGTTCCGGCAACGAGGAGATAGTTTCATCCGTGGTAACTCCTTCGCAAGCAATCGTAGTCGGGTCAATCCACTCCGACACCAACCTATCTCACTCAAAGAGGAACGCCAAACACTCCTCGCCAAACTCTACATCGATGTTGTTAACTGGACCGCCTGTTCCACATTCCACGGCGTCCCGCGGTTTATCAGAGGGAACTCCCGTTACTATAAATTCGGTTGGTTCACTCTCTCCATCCTTATGTTCGTCTTTATGTTGTTTAACTTACAGGAGGTTTGGCACGACTATAAGGTCGAGACCACCACCATTAGCTCGACTCTCAACGTGACTGCGGCTAATGTTCCCTTCCCCAGTATAACCATATGCAATCAGAACGCCTTCAGGTCCAGCCGTCTACCCAAAATAACTTCCACGAAGTATAAGAATTTCTTGCAGGATATACTCCAGGTGGTGCCTCGTAGTGCGTTCTCGCATACTGATATTGACGATGAGATTCGTTTGCTTCAAAGGCCCAGCAATGATTCCCTTGGTGACGATAAACATGATTTTGATGAAATCGCTAATATTCTTAGAATGAACGCTGACCAATTTTTAGATTTTTTAATGCGTGGATCCCATACTCTTGACGACAGTTTGATATGGTGTAAATATAACGGCGTAAGCTGTACTTCGTCAGATTTTTTTAAGAGAAGCGAGGATAATATTTTTCGAATGTTGGTTGAACGTTCTGCGTGCTATACTTTCAATTCATCAGAAGTTATGAAGACGGGTTTTTATACTGGTAAGTATAATCCCTAATTATTTTATTAATATATTTTATATAATTATTTGTCCCTTTAATTACTTTAAAAAATAGTTTCATTGATGCTTCGAGAAGAATCTCGTAGTTGATTTGCCTCAAATCAGTCCCCATCCTCGTAGTTGATTTGCCTCACCTCAGTTCCCATCCCCGTGGTTGATTTGCCTCACCTCAGTCCCCATCCTCGTAGTTGATTTGCCTCACCTCAGTCCCCATCCTCTTGGTTGATTTGCCTCACCTCAGTCCCCATCCTCTTGGTTGATTTGCCTCACCTCAGTCCCCATCCTCTTGGTTGATTTGCCTCACCTCAGTCCCCATCCTCTTGGTTGATTTGCCTCACCTCAGTCCCCATCCTCGTGGTTGATTTGCCTCACCTCAGTCCCCATCCTCTTGGTTGATTTGCCTCACCTCAGTCCCCATCCTCGTAGTTGATTTGCCTCACCTCAGTCCCCATCCTCTTGGTTGATTTGCCTCACCTCAGTCCCCATCCTCTTGGTTGATTTGCCTCACCTCAGTCCCCATCCTCGTGGTTGATTTGCATCACCTCAGTCCCCATCCTCGTGGTTGATTTGCATCACCTAAGTCCCCATCCTCTTGGTTGATTTGCCTCACCTCAGTCCCCATCCTCTTGGTTGATTTGCCTCACCTCAGTCCCCATCCTCTTGGTTGATTTGCCTCACCTCAGTCCCCATCCTCGTGGTTGATTTGCCTCACCTCAGTCCCCATCCTCTTGGTTGATTTGCCTCACCTCAGTCCCCATCCTCGTGGTTGATTTGCCTCACCTCAGTCCCCATCCTCTTGGTTGATTTGCCTCACCTCAGTCCCCATCCTCGTGGTTGATTTGCCTCACCTCAGTCCCCATCCTCTTGGTTGATTTGCCTCACCTCAGTCCCCATCCTCGTGGTTGATTTGCCTCACCTCAGTCCCCATCCTCTTGGTTGATTTGCCTCACCTCAGTCCCCATCCTCTTGGTTGATTTGCCTCACCTCAGTCCCCATCCTTGTGGTTGATTTTCCTCACCTAAGTCCCCATCCTCGTGGTTGATTTGCCTCACCTCAGTCCACGTCCTCTTGGTTGATTTGCCTCACCTCAGTCCCCATCCTTCTGGTTGATTTGCCTCACCTAAGTCCCCATCCTCTTGGTTGATTTGCCTCACCTCAGTCCCCATCCTCTTGGTTGATTTGCCTCACCTCAGTCCCCATCCTCGTGGTTGATTTGCCTCACCTCAGTCCCCATCCTCTTGGTTGATTTGCCTCACCTCAGTCCCCATCCTCGTGGTTGATTTGCATCACCTAAGTCCCCATCCTCGTGGTTGATTTGCCTTACCTCAGTCCCCATCCTTGTGGTTGATTTGTATCACCTAAGTCCCCATCCTCTTGGTTGATTTGCCTCACCTCAGTCCCCATCCCCGTGGTTGATTTGCCTCACCTCAGTCCCCATCCTCTTGGTTGATTTGCCTCACCTCAGTCCCCATCCTCGTGGTTGATTTGCCTCACCTCAGTCCCCATCCTCTTGGTTGATTTGCCTCACCTCAGTCCCCATCCTCGTGGTTGATTTGCCTCACCTCAGTCCCCATCCTCTTGGTTGATTTGCCTCACCTCAGTCCCCATCCTCGTGGTTGATTTGCCTCACCTCAGTCCCCATCCTCTTGGTTGATTTGCCTCACCTCAGTCCCCATCCTCTTGGTTGATTTGCCTCACCTCAGTCCCCATCCTCTTGGTTGATTTGCCTCACCTCAGTCCCCATCCTTGTGGTTGATTTGCCTCACCTCAGTCCCCATCCTCTTGGTTTATTTGCCTCACCTCAGTCCCCATCCTCGTGGTTGATTTGCCTCACCTCAGTCCCCATCCTCTTGGTTGATTTGCCTTACCTCAGTCCCCATCCTCTTGGTTGATTTGCCTCACCTAAGTCCCCATCCTCTTGGTTGATTTGCCTCACCTCAGTCCCCATCCTCTTGGTTGATTTGCCTCACCTCAGTCCCCATCCTCGTGGTTGATTTGCCTCACCTCAGTCCCCATCCTCTTGGTTGATTTGCCTCACCTCAGTCCCCATCCTCGTGGTTGATTTGCCTCACCTCAGTCCCCATCCTCTTGGTTGATTTGCCTCACCTCAGTCCCCATCCTCGTGGTTGATTTGCCTCACCTCAGTCCCCATCCTCTTGGTTGATTTGCCTCACCTCAGTCCCCATCCTCTTGGTTGATTTGCCTCACCTCAGTCCCCATCCTTGTGGTTGATTTTCCTCACCTAAGTCCCCATCCTCGTGGTTGATTTGCCTCACCTCAGTCCACGTCCTCTTGGTTGATTTGCCTCACCTCAGTCCCCATCCTTCTGGTTGATTTGCCTCACCTAAGTCCCCATCCTCTTGGTTGATTTGCCTCACCTCAGTCCCCATCCTCTTGGTTGATTTGCCTCACCTCAGTCCCCATCCTCGTGGTTGATTTGCCTCACCTCAGTCCCCATCCTCTTGGTTGATTTGCCTCACCTCAGTCCCCATCCTCGTGGTTGATTTGCATCACCTAAGTCCCCATCCTCTTGGTTGATTTGCCTCACCTCAGTCCCCATCCTCTTGGTTGATTTGCCTCACCTCAGTCCCCATCCTTGTGGTTGATTTTCCTCACCTAAGTCCCCATCCTCGTGGTTGATTTGCCTCACCTCAGTCCACGTCCTCTTGGTTGATTTGCCTCACCTCAGTCCCCATCCTTCTGGTTGATTTGCCTCACCTAAGTCCCCATCCTCTTGGTTGATTTGCCTCACCTCAGTCCCCATCCTCTTGGTTGATTTGCCTCACCTCAGTCCCCATCCTCTTGGTTGATTTGCCTCACCTCAGTCCCCATCCTTCTGGTTGATTTGCCTCACCTCAGTTCCCATCCCCGTGGTTGATTTGCCTTACCTCAGTCCCCATCCTCTTGGTTGATTTGCCTCACCTCAGTCCCCATCCTCTTGGTTGATTTGCCTCACCTCAGTCCCCATCCTCTTGGTTGATTTTCCTCACCTAAGTCCCCATCCTCTTGGTTGATTTGCCTCACCTCAGTCCCCATCCTCGTAGTTGATTTGCCTCACCTCAGTCCCCATCCTCGTGGTTGATTTGCCTCACCTCAGTCCCCATCCTCGTAGTTGATTTGCCTCACCTCAGTCCCCATCCTCGTGGTTGATTTGCCTCACCTCAGTCCCCATCCTTCTGGTTGATTTGCCTCACCTAAGTCCCCATCCTCTTGGTTGATTTGCCTCACCTCAGTCCCCATCCTTCTGGTTGATTTGCCTCACCTCAGTCCCCATCCTCGTAGTTGATTTGCCTCACCTCAGTCCCCATCCTCTTGGTTGATTTGCCTCACCTCAGTCCCCATCCTCTTGGTTGATTTGCCTCACCTCAGTCCCCATCCTCGTAGTTGATTTGCCTCACCTCAGTCCCCATCCTCTTGGTTGATTTGCCTCACCTCAGTCCCCATCCTCTTGGTTGATTTGCCTCACCTCAGTCCCCATCCTCTTGGTTGATTTTCCTCACCTAAGTCCCCATCCTCTTGGTTGATTTGCCTCACCTCAGTCCCCATCCTCGTAGTTGATTTGCCTCACCTCAGTCCCCATCCTCGTGGTTGATTTGCCTCACCTCAGTCCCCATCCTCGTGGTTGATTTGCCTCACCTCAGTCCCCATCCTCTTGGTTGATTTGCCTCACCTCAGTCCCCATCCTCTTGGTTGATTTGCCTCACCTCAGTCCCCATCCTCGTGGTTGATTTGCCTCACCTCAGTCCCCATCCTTCTGGTTGATTTGCCTCACCTAAGTCCCCATCCTCTTGGTTGATTTGCCTCACCTCAGTCCCCATCCTCTTGGTTGATTTGCCTCACCTCAGTCCCCATCCTCTTGGTTGATTTGCCTCACCTCATTCCCCATCCTCTTGGTTGATTTGCCTCACCTCAGTCCCCATCCTCGTGGTTGATTTGCCTCACCTCAGTCCCCATCCTCTTGGTTGATTTGCCTCACCTCAGTCCCCATCCTCTTGGTTGATTTGCCTCACCTCAGTCCCCATCCTCTTGGTTGATTTGCCTCACCTCAGTCCCCATCCTCGTAGTTGATTTGCCTCACCTCAGTCCCCATCCTCTTGGTTGATTTTCCTCACCTCAGTCCCCATCCTCGTAGTTGATTTGCCTCACCTCAGTCCCCATCCTTCTGGTTGATTTGCCTCACCTCAGTTCCCATCCTCGTAGTTGATTTGCCTCACCTCAGTCCCCATCCTCGTAGTTGATTTGCCTCACCTCAGTCCCCATCCTCTTGGTTGATTTGCCTTACCTCAGTCCCCATCCTCTTGGTTGATTTGCCTTACCTCAGTCCCCATCCTCTTGGTTGATTTGCCTCACCTCAGTCCCCATCCTCTTGGTTGATTTGCCTCACCTCAGTCCCCATCCTCTTGGTTGATTTGCCTCACCTCAGTCCCCATCCTCTTGGTTGATTTGCCTCACCTCAGTCCCCATCCTCGTGGTTGATTTGCCTCACCTCAGTCCCCATCCTCTTGGTTGATTTGCCTCACCTCAGTCCCCATGCTCTTGGTTGATTTGCCTCACCTCAGTCCCCATCCTCGTGGTTGATTTGCCTCACCTCAGTCACCATCCTCTTGGTTGATTTGCCTCACTTCAGTCCCCATCCTCTTGGTTGATTTGCCTCACCTCAGTCCCCATCCTCGTGGTTGATTTGCCTCACCTCAGTCCCCATCCTCTTGGTTGATTTGCCTCACCTCAGTCCCCATGCTCTTGGTTGATTTGCTTCACCTCAGTCCCCATCCTCGTGGTTGATTTGCCTCACCTCAGTTCCCATCCTCGTAGTTGATTTGCCTCACCTCAGTCCCCATCCTCGTAGTTGATTTGCCTCACCTCAGTCCCCATCCTCTTGGTTGATTTGCCTTACCTCAGTCCCCATCCTCTTGGTTGATTTGCCTTACCTCAGTCCCCATCCTCTTGGTTGATTTGCCTCACCTCAGTCCCCATCCTCTTGGTTGATTTGCCTCACCTCAGTCCCCATCCTCGTGGTTGATTTTCCTCACCTAAGTCCCCATCCTCTTGGTTGATTTGCCTCACCTCAGTCCCCATCCTCGTGGTTGACTTGCCTCACCTCAGTCCCCATCCTCTTGGTTGATTTGCCTCACCTCAGTCCCCATCCTCTTGGTTGATTTGCCTCACCTCAGTCCCCATCCTCTTGGTTGATTTGCCTCACCTCAGTCCCCATCCTCGTGGTTGATTTGCCTCACCTCAGTCCCCATCCTCGTGGTTGATTTGCCTCACCTCAGTCCCCATCCTCGTGGTTGATTTGCTTCACCTCAGTCCCCATCCTCGTGGTTGATTTGCCTTACCTCAGTCCCCATCCTTGTGGTTGATTTGTATCACCTAAGTCCCCATCCTCTTGGTTGATTTGCCTCACCTCAGTCCCCATCCCCGTGGTTGATTTGCCTCACCTCAGTCCCCATCCTCTTGGTTGATTTACCTTACCTCAGTCCCCATCCTTGTGGTTGATTTGCCTCACCTCAGTCCCCATCCTCTTGGTTGATTTGCCTTACCTCAGTCCCCATCCTTGTGGTTGATTTGTATCACCTAAGTCCCCATCCTCTTGGTTGATTTGCCTTACCTCAGTCCCCATCCTTGTGGTTGATTTGTATCACCTAAGTCCCCATCCTCTTGGTTGATATGCCTCACCTCAGTCCCCATTCTCGTGGTTGATTTGCCTCACCTCAGTCCCCATCCTCTTTGTTGATTTGCCTCACCTCAGTCCCCATCCTCGTGGTTGATTTGCATCACCTCAGTCCCCATCCTCGTGGTTGATTTGCCTCACCTCAGTCCCCATCCTCTTGGTTGATTTGCCTTACCTAAGTCCCCATCCTCTTGGTTGATTTGCCTCACCTCAGTCCCCATCCTCGTGGTTGATTTGCATCACCTCAGTCCCCATCCTCTTGGTTGATTTGCCTTACCTCAGTCCCCATCCTCTTGATTGATTTGCCTCACCTCAGTCCCCATCCTCTTGGTTGATTTGCCTCACCTCAGTCCCCATCCTTGTGGTTGATTTGTATCACCTAAGTCCCCATCCTCTTGGTTGATTTGCCTCACCTCAGTCCCCATCCTCGTGGTTGATTTGCCTCACCTCAGTCCCCATCCTCTTGGTTGATTTGCCTCACCTCAGTCCCCATCCTCGTGGTTGATTTGCCTCACCTCAGTCCCCATCCTCGTGGTTGATTTGCATCACCTAAGTCCCCATCCTCTTGGTTGATTTGCCTCACCTCAGTCCCCATCCTCGTGGTTGATTTGCCTCACCTCAGTCCCCATCCTCTTGGTTGATTTGCATCACCTCAGTCCCCATCCTCTTTGTTGATTTGCCTCACCTCAGTCCCCATCCTCGTGGTTGATTTGCCTCACCTCAGTCCCCATCCTCTTGGTTGATTTGCCTCACCTCAGTCCCCATCCTCTTGGTTGATTTGCCTCACCTCAGTCCCCATCCTTGTGGTTGATTTGCCTCACCTCAGTCCCCATCCTCTTGGTTGATTTGCCTCACCTCAGTCCCCATCCTCTTGGTTGATTTGCCTCACCTCAGTCCCCATCCTCGTGGTTGATTTGCCTCACCTCAGTCCCCATCCTTGTGGTTGATTTGCCTCACCTCAGTCCCCATCCTCTTGGTTGATTTGCCTCACCTCAGTCCCCATCCTCTTGGTTGATTTGCCTCACCTCAGTCCCCATCCTCTTGGTTGATTTGCCTCACCTCAGTCCCCATCCTCTTGGTTGATTTGCCTCACCTCAGTCCACGTCCTCTTGGTTGATTTGCTTCACCTCAGTCCCCATCCCCGTGGTTGATTTTCCTCACCTAAGTCCCCATCCTCTTGGTTGATTTGCCTCACCTCAGTCCCCATCCTTGTGGTTGATTTTCCTCACCTAAGTCCCCATCCTCGTGGTTGATTTGCCTCACCTCAGTCCACGTCCTCTTGGTTGATTTGCCTCACCTCAGTTCCCATCCCCGTGGTTGATTTGCCTCACCTCAGTCCACGTCCTCTTGGTTGATTTGCTTCACCTCAGTCCCCATCCTTCTGGTTGACTTGCCTCACCTCAGTCCCCATCCTTGTGGTTGATTTTCCTCACCTAAGTCCCCATCCTCTTGGTTGATTTGCCTCACCTCAGTTCCCATCCCCGTGGTTGATTTGCCTCACCTCAGTCCCCATCCTTGTGGTTGATTTTCCTCACCTAAGTCCCCATCCTCTTGGTTGATTTGCCTCACCTCAGTCCCCATCCTCTTGGTTGATTTGCCTCACCTCAGTCCCCATCCTCTTGGTTGATTTGCCTCACCTCAGTCCCCATCCTCTTGGTTTATTTGCCTCACCTCAGTCCCCATCCTCTTGGTTGATTTGCCTCACCTCAGTCCACGTCCTCTTGGTTGATTTGCCTCACCTCAGTTCCCATCCCCGTGGTTGATTTGCCTCACCTCAGTCCCCATCCTTGTGGTTGATTTTTCTCACCTAAGTCCCCATCCTCTTGGTTGATTTGCCTCACCTCAGTCCCCATCCTCGTGGTTGATTTGCCTCACCTCAGTCCCCATCCTCTTGGTTGATTTGCCTCACCTCAGTCCCCATCCTCGTGGTTGATTTGCCTCACCTCAGTCCCCATCCTCTTGGTTGATTTGCCTCACCTCAGTCCCCATCCTCTTGGTTGATTTGCCTCACCTCAGTCCCCATCCTCTTGGTTGATTTGCCTCACCTCAGTCCCCCTCCTTGTGGTTGATTTGCCTCACCTCAGTCCCCATCCTCTTGGTTGATTTGCCTCACCTCAGTCCCCATCCTCTTGGTTGATTTGCCTCACCTCAGTCCCCATCCTCTTGGTTGATTTGCCTCACCTCAGTCCCCCTCCTTGTGGTTGATTTGCCTCACCTCAGTCCCCATCCTCGTGGTTGATTTGCCTCACCTCAGTCCCCATCCTCTTGGTTGATTTGCCTCACCTCAGTCCCCATCCTCGTGGTTGATTTGCCTCACCTCAGTCCCCATCCTCTTGGTTGATTTGCCTCACCTCAGTCCCCATCCTCTTGGTTGATTTGCCTCACCTCAGTCCCCATCCTCTTGGTTGATTTGCCTCACCTCAGTCCCCATCCTCTTGGTTGATTTGCCTCACCTCAGTCCCCCTCCTTGTGGTTGATTTGCCTCACCTCAGTCCCCCTCCTTGTGGTTGATTTGCCTCACCTCAGTCCCCATCCTTGTGGTTGATTTTTCTCACCTAAGTCCCCATCCTCTTGGTTGATTTGCCTCACCTCAGTCCCCATCCTCGTGGTTGATTTGCCTCACCTCAGTCCCCATCCTCTTGGTTGATTTGCCTCACCTCAGTCCCCATCCTCGTGGTTGATTTGCCTCACCTCAGTCCCCATCCTCTTGGTTGATTTGCCTCACCTCAGTCCCCATCCTCTTGGTTGATTTGCCTCACCTCAGTCCCCATCCTCTTGGTTTATTTGCCTCACCTCAGTCCCCATCCTCTTGGTTGATTTGCCTCACCTCAGTCCCCATCCTCTTGGTTGATTTGCCTCACCTCAGTCCCCATCCTTGTGGTTGATTTGCCTCACCTCAGTCCCCATCCTCTTGGTTTATTTGCCTCACCTCAGTCCCCATCCTCTTGGTTGATTTGCCTCACCTCAGTCCCCATCCTCGTGGTTGATTTGCCTCACCTCAGTCCCCATCCTCTTGGTTGATTTGCCTCACCTCAGTCCCCATCCTCTTGGTTGATTTGCCTCACCTCAGTCCCCATCCTCGTGGTTGATTTGCCTCACCTCAGTCCCCATCCTCTTGGTTGATTTGCCTCACCTCAGTCCCCATCCTCTTGGTTGATTTGCCTCACCTCAGTCCCCATCCTCTTTGTTGATTTGCCTCACCTCAGTCCCCATCCTCTTGGTTGATTTGCCTCACCTCAGTCCCCATCCTCTTGGTTGATTTGCCTCACCTCAGTCCCCATCCTCGTGGTTGATTTGCCTCACCTCAGTCCCCATCCTCTTGGTTGATTTGCCTCACCTCAGTCCCCATCCTCTTGGTTGATTTGCCTCACCTCAGTCCCCATCCTCTTGGTTCATTTGCCTCACCTCAGTCCCCATCCTTGTGGTTGATTTGCCTCACCTCAGTCCCCATCCTCTTGGTTTATTTGCCTCACCTCAGTCCCCATCCTCTTGGTTGATTTGCCTCACCTCAGTCCCCATCCTTGTGGTTGATTTGCCTCACCTCAGTCCCCATCCTCGTAGTTGATTTGCCTCACCTCAGTCCCCATCCTCTTGGTTGATTTGCCTCACCTCAGTCCCCATCCTTGTGGTTGATTTTCCTCACCTCAGTTCCCATCCCCGTGGTTGATTTGCCTCACCTCAGTCCCCATCCTTGTGGTTGATTTTCCTCACCTAAGTCCCCATCCTCTTGGTTGATTTTCCTCACCTCAGTCCCCATCCTATTGGTTGATTTGCCTCACCTCAGTCCCCATCCTCGTGGTTGATTTGCCTCACCTCAGTCCCCATCCTCGTGGTTGATTTGCCTCACCTCAGTCCCCATCCTCTTGGTTGATTTGCCTCACCTCAGTCCCCATCCTCTTGGTTGATTTGCCTCACCTCAGTCCCCATCCTCTTTGTTGATTTGCCTCACCTCAGTCCCCATCCTCTTGGTTGATTTGCCTCACCTCAGTCCCCATCCTCGTGGTTGATTTGCCTCACCTCAGTCCCCATCCTCTTGGTTGATTTGCCTCACCTCAGTCCCCATCCTCTTGGTTGATTTGCCTCACCTCAGTCCCCATCCTCTTGGTTGATTTGCCTCACCTCAGTCCCCATCCTCTTGGTTGATTTGCCTCACCTCAGTCCCCATCCTCTTGGTTGATTTGCCTCACCTCAGTCCCCATCCTCGTGGTTGATTTGCCTCACCTCAGTCCCCATCCTCTTGGTTGATTTGCCTCACCTCAGTCCCCATCCTCTTGGTTGATTTGCCTCACCTCAGTCCCCATCCTCGTGGTTGATTTGCATCACCTAAGTCCCCATCCTCTTGGTTGATTTGCCTCACCTCAGTCCCCATCCTCGTGGTTGATTTGCATCACCTAAGTCCCCATCCTCTTGGTTGATTTGCCTCACCTCAGTCCCCATCCTCTTGGTTGATTTGCCTCACCTCAGTCCCCATCCTCTTTGTTGATTTGCCTCACCTCAGTCCCTATCCTCGTAGTTGATTTGCCTCACCTCAGTCCCCATCCTCGTGGTTGGCTTCCCATGTTTATTGTTTTCATGCCTTATAAATCATATCATTACTTGTTCTCTTTAATCCCTGTTACAGTCCTCCCCTTAACCCTATTAGCAATGGGGGGGGGGGGGGGGGGTGCATCTGAGCATCACTCTATTAATTAGTTATGTGGACTTTCGCGCATAGTGCACCAAAATTGTCAAATATTTGATTTATCTTAATTTGTTATATATCTAGATTACAGCGCTGTTATGGGGGTTTTCTGGTATCCCGAATCAAACGATGAAAATGAGGAGAATTGGCATTTTCTTAGTTATTTCTAGGAGTAAATCTTAGTTATTTTTCTTCCACTTTCGTGGTTTTCCAGTGACGCTGAATCGAATAAAGGCACTTCCAGAATCGCCACTAATACAATGCCACCCCAATTAGATGATTTCACACCAAAAAATTAATTAGCACCAATAATACATTTTTTTGTAGCACCAATTTAGATCCCCCAATTTTGAATATTTCTCTCACCAAAAACAATTATTCATTCCCCCAAAACAATTATTACCCCCCAAAAACAATTATTCATCTCATCCCCCATAAACAATTATTCATCCTCCAAAAACAATTATTCATACCCCAAAAACAAGGCCTAAAATAATTACTTCTCAACCAAAAACAATTCTTCGAGTACCAAATATTTTATGGAAAATATATTTATACAAAATTCCGTCATTATTTAGTTTCATAAATCAAACAAAATGTTTAATCATATTATACCGACGATCCTCGAATGTGTACAAAACGAAGACCAAAGACCCAATTATATTCATTATTTTATCATTTAAAATGATATTGTTTAAAATACAGGCACATATATGGCTAAAGTAAAAAAGGCTGAAGGAGCCTGAATAATTTATAATGAGTTTGAGTTCATGGAACCTTAAAAAATTCAGTGATACGCCTATGTTTGGTAGTGAAACCTGATTGACTTGAGTCATAAAATCTCTAATATAGTCCGCATTGATTTTGTCCGTTGGATGGCCATGCGAAATTACATTCCTTAGGGTCCGTCTGTCATGCCTATGTCCGAGGAGGGATATTATGGAAGGCAGGGGGTGGTCCATGGCAGCTCAGCTCGTCTGTAAGTATTTCCCAATCCTACATAATTTTTCTTTCCATTGTTCCATATTAGCCCAAGGCAGATCAACTGTTGCAATGAATAGTGTGAGCAGGCAGTAGCTCGAATTATACAGTTAGTCCTAAAGACCTGCATAATCTTGTAACATGTGTTAACTTTCGTATATTGTACGTATATTTACTAACCTGCTCATTTAAATGGCGTCGAGTAGTGTGTGTAGCGGTATAGCATGAGTGGTTCGATTGCTATGTTTTAGATTTTGAGACCGAGAGCAACTGACAGAAGATGAGTGCAAGAAAGCCAATAATGTTAGATTTATTATCGGTGTTACAATACTCTAGGGTTGACCACAGTGGCAGCATATGATGGAATTGACAGATGGGAGGCCATGAGGAGGTAAATTGCGGACATACACGGTATCAGATAGTATTTCCAGGTCTATCTTTTACCTGAGCCACTAGCTGAATGATGGTTAGAGCGTCAGACTTCCAACTCGGAGGTCACCAGTGCGATCCCACCTGGACGTCATTGCCGACTTTGCAAAAGCTGTGCCCAACAAAAAGTTATAATAATGTTAGAAATGTTTACTTTTTTGTTGTTTTACGAGTTTGGAGAAACATTGGGTAGATTGTAATGTTAGTCCAAAGTACTCACATTGGGTAGATTGTAATGTTAGTCCAAAGTACTCACATTGGGTAGATTGTAATGTTAGTCCAAAGTACTCACATTGGGTAGATTGTAATGTTAGTCCAAAGTACTCACATTGGGTAGATTGTAATGTTAGTCCAAAGTACTCACATTGGGTAGATTGTAATGTTAGTCCAAAGTACTCACATTGGGTAGTTTGTAATGTTAGTCAAAAGTACTCACATTGGGTAGATTGTAATGTTAGTCCAAAGTACTCACATTGGGTAGATTGTAATGTTAGTCCAAAGTACTCACATTGGGTAGATTGTAATGTTAGTCCAAAGTACTCACATTGGGTAGTTTGTAATGTTAGTCAAAAGTACTCACATTGGGTAGATTGTAATGTTAGTCCAAAGTACTCACATTGGGTAGATTGTAATGTTAGTCCAAAGTACTCACATTGGGTAGATTGTAATGTTAGTCCAAAGTACTCACATTGGGTAGATTGTAATGTTAGTCCAAAGTACTCACATTGGGTAGATTGTAATGTTAGTCCAAAGTACTCACATTGGGTAGATTGTAATGTTAGTCCAAAGTACTCACATTGGGTAGATTGTAATGTTAGTCCAAAGTACTCACATTGGGTAGATTGTAATGTTAGTCCAAAGTACTTACATTGGGTAGATTGTAATGTTAGTCCAAAGTACTCACATTGGGTAGATTGTAATGTTAGTCCAAAGTACTCACATTGGGTAGATTGTAATGTTAGTCAAAAGTACTCACATTGGGTAGATTGTAATGTTAGTCCAAAGTACTCACATTGGGTAGATTGTAATGTTAGTCCAAAGTTCTCACATTGGCTTGGGATGGTGGCGGTTTGCCTTCTTTTGCGAGTGGTCCGCTATTTTGAATTTGTATTATCTTTGATTTTATATAATTATTTTCCATGCCATGCCATTCCGTGACTCAATCAAAAATCATCCTCAAAAAACAGGAAGTTCTTGTATCAGCGACTTCTTGCAACAGTAGCTATGTCTGGGATAAATACAACAAAGCCAGTTGGTATGAAATGTCGCCTTGTATGATGCCTCTAAGTTGTTCAATAGGGTTCTAGACCATCACAAACTTCAACGCTGTTGATGAGCATATATTTTATTAGGCTCTGCAGTTTTCACTTGATCCTGAATCTGTAATGATTTGAGAATAGAATAGCACGACTTACAAAGTCGAAAGGTTTTCTAAAGTTAATCAAAGCTTCATAGACTTTTTGTTCCTTCCTGTTTTGCGAGTTTAGGGCTGATTATATGTCTTCAAAAAGGCGTCGGAGATAATAAAGATATAATATTCGTTTTGCTACCAACCGTAACAATACATACAAATATTGAATCACCTTTCGTTTGTGTCACTTTTGTCTTCCCATCGCAGCTGTATTCCCTAAGTGTATAGAGACATGTTGAATGCAATCATGCAAATGTTATAATTTGCATTTTGAAAGTTTTCCTCATATGGTTACCAAAGATAGATAGGCATTGTGATGTTGTTTATGCAAATCAATGCAGGTTTTTCCTTCCATCTTGATAATAACAGATGTATCATTCTGGATCGTGGTATTCAGGAACCGTGGTTCAGAATGTATCCTTCTTCCTGTCCTTATGTTACATCGTAGATGTAGGGTAGGTAAACTGCACCCCGCTCCACTGATTAATATTAATGACTTTTTCCCTACCTGCTCTCCATATGATTTGTTTTCCCATTGGTTTACTTATTTCAGTGTAATTGATAAGGGACTAACTAAACTTCGTGCTTCAGCTACCCCCCAGAGATTAAGACATTCTACCAAAGTAAAAATCAGCTTACATTTTGGGTCTCTGAGAGGCTGGCACATAAAACTGCTTCGATTAATCAATTTAATTTATTTATTTTATCTCCAAAAAGTATTGAATTTGGCATACTGTGTTAATAAGACCATATCGATTGGTATGGCTATGACTAACTATATACACCATGTCCTGGAATATAGTGTCGTTATTCAGGTACCTGGACCCCCCCGTCCCCCAAATTTTTTTTACTAATCTTAATGAGATTGCGTGAAATTTGAAACAGAGATAGTTTCAACTCCCTCCTCCTCCGTGGGTGAGCCAGAATTTTTATTTTTGTTTTCAATCGTTAGCTACAAGCGTTTGGAAAAATGTGTCTCCGGTGATATTTCACCAGTTACACTGCAGTTATTCATGAAACTTATCCTGATTTGTTGGTACAAATAGAAAGCTGACTGTGCAGGGATGCCAGAAATATAAAAACATTTGAATTTGGTTGGGAAATAGCTGAGATATGAGCGTTCAAAAGTTGCATGTATTTGCTTCCTATGCAGGCCATTTATTCTATTTAATAAATACATAATATTCGAATAATATCGACGACGCCTACGACCTTTTAGTTAAATCCATCATCGACCCATCTCCTAAAATTACGGTAAAAAGTAAGTTCTCAAAGAGATGGTTTGATAAAGAATGCTACAATAAGCGCAAAGATGTTTTACTATTAAGCCATGCAGTCAAAAATGATTCATCATTACTAGACCAGCTCCGCGTTCAAAAACAGCAGTACAAAGACCTTTTAAAATATAAACAGAAGAGTTATTCGCTGCTAAAAGAAGAAAAGCTCATACAAGAAGCCGAGGAGAAACCATATCTATGGACTAAGAAGAAGAACCAAGAACAAAGTTGTCCAATTGATTTAAGGACTTGGGAAACACATTTTGAGAATATCTACAATCCCGAAGGTGAAACTTCATTAAGCGAAGATAGCGAAAGTGAAGCTGAGGCTGAATGTGTTGAAGAACCTCCCTTCTCTATGGAAGAGGTAGAAGAAATAATAAAGGGGAAACCAAGTAATAAATCGGGTGGTCCAGATAAAGTATATTATGAGTCATTAAAATCGTCATTACCAGTAACTCTCCTTCTAGTGACAACTTTGTTAAATGTCTGTTTACAAACAGGTACCCTAGTAAATAAATGGAAGAACAGTGTAATTAAGGTATTATATAAAAACAAAGGCTCAAGATCGGATCCTGATTGCTATCGTGGAATTGCACTTTTGTACAATATGTTTAAGATATTCACCAGTTTAGTAGAGAAGCGTTTGCGTTTACGAGTGTCTAATAAGCTCCCATCAGAACAATATGGATTTATGCCCGGCAAGTCCACTATAATGGCATTAACCAAGTTCATTAAAGATATTCAATGTAAACTGTCTCGACCAAGATCACCATTGTATGCAGTTTACGTTGACTTTCGTAAAGCTTTTGACAGTGTACCGCGAAAGTTACTTCTGTACAAGCTCTATTATCATTTCAATATTCGTGGAAGCCTCTACAGAATAATTAAAGCCATTTTGTCAACAAATTTTACTAGAATATATGATGGACTGCGGTTATCTAAGATTATAGCCCAGATACGGGGATTGGCACAGGGTGAATGTCTCAGTCCTTTATTGTTTGTGATTTTCATTTCTGATATTGTTGGTTTTGTTAGAGAAGCAGTACGGAAAATAGGCGAAGTTGTAATGTTGCTGTTTGCTGATGACCTTTTATTTTACGCCCATACTAGAGAAGAAATTCAAGCCGCATTAGACGCCCTTTGGGATTGGACACAAGCAAATGGTCTTGAAGTTAATTTGGATAAAACTGCTATTATGAAGTTTCGACGAGGTGGGAAGTTGTGTCTAAACGATACATTTTACTTAAATGGAAAACTAGTCAAAATAGTAAATAACTACAAGTATCTTGGAATGATTTTTCAACCGTCCCTATCGTTTACCAAACATTGTGTTGTGTTGCAGTCACTTGTAAATGTTTAAAAGCAATCCATTCCATACACGATCCGCACTTATTGTCAGTATCGACAGCTATGCGCTTATTTTCTATTAAGATTGTGCCGGTCATAACATATGGTTTACGAGTAATATGGCCCGGCCCCATTTGAAATCCAGTGATATGGAAACTTTAGATAAAATTAAAACAGTCTATCTGAAGAAGACTCTATCAGTTTCAAAATTTAGTAAAAATCGCCTAGTCTACGCATTGGCTTAGGAACATCCGTTGACACTGGAATTGGTGGACAAGTTAAATCTTCCACTCACAACAGAGTTTAATATCTATCACAGTAATATTAATGAAAAACTCGACGACATCCAAAGTGAATTTTGGTCTTTAGGACTCCACTCCGATCGAAGTTGGGCGAACTCGAACCAAAAGTCTCGACAAATTCTCTCACGTTTAGCAATGCACGGATACCATCACCATATTTGCTCGACAGGGCGTTTTCACGAAGCCTCTAGTAGTTGCTGTTGTAGACTCTGTGGCGAGCCTGCGTCGCAGTACCATCTCATATCTTGTAGAGCGAACTCTAAAAGTTTATATTATTACAGCAATCTTAATTAATCGCGCGTAATCTCTTCGTAATACCATATGCATATGTGAAATTTTGTACATTGTTTTTACTGTACCAATATTTTTGGTTTAATAAATTATATTAATAAATACATAATATTCTGGAACATTTTGTTTATCCCATACGTAGCTGGGCAACAATGCAATGCTACTTTAATCATACTATTATGTAGCTATTCATAAATAAACAAAATGTTCTAGAATATAGTGTTTTTATTTAATAGAATAAAACAGCCTCGCGCAGGTGCAAAACCATGCAACTTTTGAACGCTCATATCTCAGCTATTTCCGAACCAAATTCAAATGCGTTTACATTTTTGGAATCCTTGCACAGTCAGCTTTCTATTGGTACTAGGATCGGCATGCTGCATTGCAGCTGCATTTTTAAGAATGCTGTGCCGGCTTATCGACAAAATTGCACCACCACAACTCCCTATTACCCATGACATTTGCTAGATCATCCGCATCTTCAAGGCCAGTGTCCTTTAAGATTCGTCTCAAGAAAGTCATGTGCTGTCCACCATGCTTATTCACTCCATGAGGCTGCCAAAGTACAAGATTATGCACTGGCTGGTCCTCACGGCGAAAGCAATGTCCTGCAAAGCGGAGGCGATTTTGTTCTAGTGTCAAGCTTGGGGGAACCAATGAGACACCTCCAATGTTATATAGTGTCTGGTGGGAGATGTGTGCATTGTACTTGACACAATGAACCCGGCGTAGCATTCTTGTGAATGTGCCATCCAGAGATTTGGTGTCCTCAGCAGTTAGAGCCCAGCATGGACTCCCATAGAGGAGTACTGGAACTACTGGTGCTCTAAATAATCGGACCTTAAGTTTCCGATTAATTCTCGGTGACTTCCAAATCCTGGAAAGCCTATTCAAGGCTGCCCATGCCTTTCCCTTACGTATTCGAAGGTCCTCACCTGACTTCCGGATCCATGATCCCAGGTAACAGAAGTCATCCACATGCTCAAGCATACCATCTTTTGAGCTTATGCTCATCCGATCAGAGACTTGCTGAGGACTTTCAAAGTTAACTGTCAAAATTTTGGTCTTTCTGGAGTTAATAAAAAGACCAACACTATAAGCAGCATGTTCTAATGAGCTGAGGAGCCGTTGGGCTCCCTCTAGTGATTCTGAGAGTACTCCTAAGTCATCAGCAAAGTCTAATTCAGTTAGGTACTTGGAGGATTTTCTCGACTTCTGGAGCGAGTAGGTGGAATTATCATCACCCCATCATCATTATGATGATCTAAGGACATGCGTAGAACATAGTCAACAACAATTATGAACAAGAATGGTGCAAGTGTGTCTCCCTGGAGGACGCCCCATAACACTTCAAATGGTTCTGTGTCACCGTCAACAGTAGACACAAATGTTGTCTTACCATCGTATACTGATCTGATTTCTGCAATAATTTCATCAGGAATCCCATATAATGAAAGTATGCTGAGCATACGTGAGCGAGAGACTGAATCAAAGGCCTTGAAGAAGTCAACAAAGATAACAGCCAGATGCCTGACTTTCTTTTTTGATAACTCTTCAATTATCCTTCTAAGTGCCAAAATGGACTCCATGGTCCCACGACCTTTACGGAACCCATTCTGATTTCCACGGAGCAGTCTCTCAATGGGATCCCTGATGCGATTTAATATAATTATATTGTATAGCTTTGCAGCAATCGGGATCAATGAGATTCCCCGAAAAGAACCGTAGAGTGTTAGGTTGCCCTTCTTGGGAACTGGCACCAACTTATTTGTTTTCATTTCTAGTGGGACTCTTGTTGTTCGGTACATGTCTACTATGATGGGATAGATGAGCTTTAAACACTCAGGTATTTTAAAGACCTCAAGTGGAACACCATCTACTCCACTGGCACGATTGGTCTTAATACTCTTTGCAGCAGCCTTCACTTCTGCAAAGGAGATATCACCAATGGGAATATCTGGGAGTACAGACTCAGACACTTTTACTTCTATAAAGTTATCAGGCAATACCCTGTCATTATTGAGGAGCTTTTCAAAGTGGGCCTTCCAACCATTGAGGTGATCGGCTGGTGATTCAACCTTAACCTTGGTGGTTGGTTTGCTTTTTCGACCATCAAGCAAGTTGATCGATCTCCATGCCTGGGATGATTGCCTGCTGTCGTCAGCATCATTCATGGCATCAACCTGTTGGTTTATTAGCTCCTGTAAATTAACAGAGTACTGCCTGTTCAGGGACCTAGATGCAGCCTTAACTGTATTCTTGGCCGCTGTAGCCTGTTTGAGTCGGGACTCTTTCTGCGCCTTGTAGAGGTCATTTCGGCACTTCTGAATTTTGTTGTCAGTCCAGGGGGCCCGTTTCCTGTTTCGAGGGTATACAGGAACTGTTTCTGCAGCTGCTAACTTAACTGCCTCTGTGAAGGCAGTATAGCCCTCACAGTGATCTGCCGCCTCAGAGGCAAGAACCTCATACCTGTGGCTCAGCTGTAGTGTGAAGCTGGATCTCACACTTGGCTGTTGCAACAGAGAAGACCAGTCATGCCGCGGCAAGGCAGATTTCGTTGTTCTGCTAGCACGCAGACTAAGTCTTACCTTGGCCACAATAAGGCTCCTGTATTTCCTACGAAACAGGATATGGTCTATCTGGGACTTGTGACCACTGGGTCCACTATGAGTCCATAGCTTTCCAGTTCGCTTCTTGAACTGGGTTCCAGCCGAAAACAATTCATTTCCAGAGATAAAATCCTGAAGATGGACGGAATTTCGGTTAACACTATTGCTATAGACCCAGGGCGATGTAGCCGATGTAGGTGATTGATGCAGACTTGCAATAAAAGGTTCCCAGGAATGTTAAGAATGCATGCTGATCCACTCCACCAGTAGCTGCTTGTAGATTCTGGTAGAAATTGTCCACCTCCTCTACAGGGGCAACACTAGTTGGAGAGTAGCACACAATCAGAACCACCTTAGGAAATTTCTTAGCCAGTCTTCCAGAACATGAGAAGTGGCAACGGATGATGCGTTTAGAGATTTGGTCTATTTTGTCCAATGCTGCATGTGCAGTTGGATTCATCAATAGACCAATTCCACCATTGCCACTATCATCTGCTGAAGCGAGGGCGAGTCGCCAACCGCCCCCATGTCCTTAATCAGAACCTCATCAGTCTGTCCAGTCTGCATTCGGTGCTCTTGAACACCCACTGCACTAAGAGAAAGTGAAAGAGAAAGAGAAACTCCAGAATCCCTCTCCCCCAGTCTACGCAGCTACAGGTGGCACCTCCTTTATGCTGCATGGAGGTGGCAAGTTTTCTCGATCAATGACCTAGAATACCTGACCTGACCTGACCTTTCTATTGGTACTTTGTATTTGGTGCTGTTCTATTGGCTTTCTACTACTACACCTACACCTACACCTACCGACACCTACACCTACACCTACACCTACACCTACACCTACACCTACACCTACACCTACACCTACACCTACACCTACACCTACACCTACCTACACGTACACCTACACCTACACCTACACCTACACCTACACCTACACCTACACCTACACCTACACCTACACCTACACCTACACCTACACCTACCTACACGTACACCTACACCTACACCTACACCTACACCTACCTACACCTGCACCTACCTACACCTGCACCTACCTACACGTACACCTACACCTACACCTACACCTACCTACACCTACCTACACCTACCTACACCTACACCTACACCTACACCTACACCTACCTACACGTACACCTACACCTACACCTACACCTACACCTACACCTACACCTACACCTACACCTACACCTACCTACACGTACACCTACACCTACACCTACACCTACACCTACACCTACACCTACACCTACACCTACACCTACACCTACACCTACACCTACACCTACACCTACACCTACACCTACACCTACCTACACCTACACCTACACCTACACCTACACCTACACCTACACCTACACCTACCTACACGTACACCTACACCTACACCTACATCTACACCTACCTACACCTACACCTACACCTACGCCTACACCTACACCTACACCTACACCTACACCTACACCTACACCTACACCTACCTACACCTACCTACACCTACACCTACACCTACGCCTACACCTACACCTACACATACATGCGCAGTAAGGTGGAAGGTCTCTACATCTGCAAGGTTAATTATCAAGCTGTTGATTCTCAATTAAAGTAGGTTTTCTACAATATTACTAACTGTCGATTATTGTTTTGGTTCCTTTCAACCTGCTTCTGTAACCTACTACTTTACAAAGTAGGTGTGTAGGCGTATGTGTAGGATTATGCGTAGGTGTAGGTGTAGTTTACCCCCCGCACTCCAACACATTCGTTCCAATTCCATTCCCATGAGTGCGTTTACGCACGTATATGATATATGTAGGCCTAGTATATATATATGTGGTAGCTTGTGTATTCGCAAACCATCACCTGAGTTTGATGGACATCTCAGATCTTGGCAATGTTTGTCTTTGAAAGCTTTCAATGAAGGCACTTAATTTACTACACTAGCTGTATTATTCTTTATAATTTTGAATGACTTTTCAACCTCTTCATAAGCAATATCACCTTGATTGGCTTATTCAACAGGGAAAGTGTCGCCCAGAACTATATAAGAAGTTTCTTGTGGTGGAACTCCAAGCTAAGATCGTAAGATCATATCATATATATTATTATTTTGGGTATTTTTGGCATATTTTATAGCGACTTTCATAGAGTTCCGTTTCCCCAGACTGGTAACCATATAGATTTTCCCGAAGATCGATCTGGTACTTTGCTAACATCAGATTCTCTTATTGATGCTAATATCACCAAGACAACAGTCATCATGCAGACTTTTTGATTTGCTTCTGATGCTGTTCAGCCTGAGGATCGAATCCCAGGCCTTTTGTAACAGATGGACATTGTCTGTGTACTAGAGACTCAAGTTCCTCTTTGACAATGTTCTCACTGAGAGTAGGTTCCCAACGAACAACTTTACACCACAGTGTCATCTTTTCGTATCTCCAACAGCACGGCCTTGTCATCAGTCCCAGTTCGTTCAGTAAACAAACCATTGCCTTCCTCAGTCACATTATTTCCACTATTGATGCCATAGCTATCCCTCGACATGTTCGTTGCATATGATAGTTTCTCCAGTTGATCACAGTAAAAGGCCCGCATGAGTTTATGTTGATGATAAACTTTTCCATCTGTTATATCCCACTACTGGAATGGAGGTGGCCTTGATTCTACCCTCGCACCCCAATGCCAACGCCCCCGCAGCGTTGTCGCTCATCGTGGGTGTTCTAGAACGGCAGATGGAGCTGATCTAGAAGTTTGCATGTAACACATGATGCCCCCTAGTGTTCTTTAGCCGCCACCTATGTATCGCTAAAGTTAAGTACAGTGCATTTCACTGGGAGCTTCTTATGCTGCACCTCACACTGCATTATTTTCGGTACTTACTGCCTTTCTGAAGGCTGATCGTTCATCGTTAAAAGTATTTTATCATGAGGCGTAGATGGGTTGAGCACAATGGCAGTGACCAAGCAACCATGCTCATGCGTCATGCGACATGGGTTTTGATAATTTTCGGTTACTACCAAGAATGTACAAATCCTCGTTGGTTAAGTGAGCTTATAGTGGCTGTGTTTATATGATTAGTTTACAGTTAAGTAGGAAACGTTGTTCCAAAGCAAGCTATTATGCAATGAAGCGCGAGATGGTAATTTGATTTATTTGTCATATTGTTCTCTGCTGCTATAGGTTAACTATAAGTAATCAATCAGAGGAATATTTTTAGGGAGATAAAGTTAATTATTGATGGTTTACTAATATGGTTGGGTGGATTTATGGGTTTGACGCTTTTTTGTTGTTATATGAGGTGCAGATTGTGTTTCGATTTTGAGATTGTTAGCAATGCTACATTGTATTGTATATAAGTAGAGGTGTCATAAATAACGAATACCCACACACGGCAACCTTCAGATGTTCTGTTTTTGGGTTCCCCACGTTGACAATGCGTTAACTGCTATTCCCGCAGACCTAAACGGTCCCGAATAGAGTAGCATCATCTTTCCGCTAGTATACCACTTCTTCCATTAGGATTTTGTAACATAATTACAACTTAAAAAGTCTAAAAATCTCACACTGGTTTCTTGTATAGGAACTGAAATATATATTGATATTTTTATTTAACTTAAATTAACTTAAGACTTAGATTAACTTAAGTTTAATTAAATAAATTAATTTTTTACGATTCAAATCGAAGCATTTCTCTACTTTACAGGTCTTAGACTTGTTTTGGATCTACAAACTTACGACTATCTCGACACAACACTGTCTTCCAGCCTTAACATAATTATCCACGATCATGACGAAAAACCTGCTCCGGATAAAAAGGATTCGGTCTACGTTGCCCCGGGAACCTCGGCCCACATCGGCATCATGAAAACTTATACGCAACGAGTGGACACTCGATCGAACCCCTGCGACCCCAACCCTCTGTACTACCAGGAGGATTGTATCACAAACTGCACCTTCTTCGACTCGGAAAATCATTGCGAGTTCGTCAAGATGAGACTGGATGAGGACGAAATCACCGAATCTAAACTCTTTATGACCTGCAATAAAGAGATAGACGCCGAGATTGCGGCCCGTTGCCAACTCGCATGTAAGATCCCGTGCAACGAGATCACTTACCAACCTCGAGTCAATCTCGCGTCCTTCCCCAGACTCGTGCAGACTGGGCCGCTCGTTCGTGAACTACCTAATTTAAAGAAACTTGTTGTTCCATATGGATGCATCGATGGCTTGAGATCCGTTCCTTTCTCGTAAGTTAACTTAAATTATGCTTGGCTTTTTGTGACATATGATTTGTTATCTTTTTTTTAAGTAGACATATTTCGCATAAAATTGGAGTGGCTTTACCACTTGATTAGACGAATCTCTGTTGCACCGGTTACTATGTAGATAGTGTTTAAACGGGATCCCGAAGTATAAATAGTGAAGTAAATTTGTCGAATATCTGATAAGTTCCGGCCGAACGGAAATGTTTTGATTGTATCGAATTTTTATTTCAGTAAACGACCCAGTAATCAATTGCAAAATAATTTTAATATAACTTTACATTACTAATATTTCAGAAGTGTAAGATAAAGTGAGTGATACCCTAAACCCGCCATATATAACTAATAACTTTAAGGAATTTAATCCAAAATTGCAATCCCGATCCCTTTAAACGGGATCCCGAATAATCTGATTCCGTTTAAATAGTAGTAGAAGTGCATAATTTAGATAACCTTTGGACTACTGTTTGCTTTCACAATATTGTGAAAAATTTCACCAATAGTACCGGTTCTTGTTGACGTAAAGGTTTTTTGCTAAGGAAAGAAAAATGAAATTGAAAGTGTTAATATTGTACGATTTTTTTTGAGCAAGGGGGTTTGGTTATTTATATACCCAAAGGTGCTTACTAATTGACTTACAAATATAATTGGCACGTCTGTCACATTTTACTCAATTTCACCTTTTTATATCGCTAACCCTCTACACTATTTGGTAGAGTTGTACGATCAAATATAATTTTTCTTTCTACTCTCTGTCACGATCCCCTCCAATTGGTGTTGCTTTTAATATATAAACAAAGAAATCATATAATATTTGATGGACATCTATACAACCCCCCCCCCCCCCCCCCCCCCCCGGAACGTATTTGTTGTTTATGTCGTCGCCGTAATTGTATTTGTCGTCGTTTCGATTTTGACATGCCAATAACTTTGTTGAACGTAAAGCCGTCGAGTTGAAGCAGGCATTGTGTAGGCAGCATCAGTTCAACAAGAGGATGTCTGAAAGTTAAAAAAGTCTCCCATTTCGTTGTTTATACTGTAGTCCAGTAAGGCTGACCTTTCGCATATATGTACTATACCTTGCTCTGTCTTTGTGTAGACGGTTCTATTCTATGCATAAAGACGCAACAAAGGGACGTAGTGATATAACGTGTGTCTGATCGAAAGGATTTTTATTGCTCTCAAATGTCTGTTGGTCGAGAATACGGTCAAAAACTGAACTTATACGTTTTTGTTTAAGCCGCCGCATTATAAAAAAGAAATGGCAAAAAGCGACGTAATAACAGCTGATTACTTCCAAAAATAAATCTTAACTTGTTCTATTGACTTTAGTTTATTGTTTTGGTAGAAGCTGCTGCTCCTTTCCCTTAATTGATAATTTTACATTAAGACGAGATATTATTTCTCCGAGATGGGATTCAGTGAAGCCCCTCTCTGTCTCCATATTTGATGAGAATATGATGAGATATGATATATGATGCCGTTTTCTTACCTGACTGCTTAATATATCTATTTAATAGTATTGTAGTTTAAATGCCCGGCCGGCATATATTTTGGTGCTAAGTGATGTACTTTCCTCTGGGATATTTTCGACATTACGATGTTGACATATGTTATGTTGGTCTCCTATAGATCTTTCCATCTCACATGTCAATGTCCTAAGGGGATTCCCGTCCCGGTTAACATGAGGAGCTCGTAATCATAGATGGAACCAGATTTCCAGGAACATTATTATGCCTGAGGGAAATCCACAGTATTATATGCCATTTTATACACGTTCGTGGGGACTTCGCGCAGCACGTAGTCGGCAAGCCTTGGCATACGGTTCATATAGAGCAAATGGGGCATGTCTAGTTTGGACCCAATATCCCATGCTATAAATGTATTCATTCGATATACAATCATATGTTAATCCGCTAGGTGGTGTCAAATTGTTATTCTGCAATTTCGTACTTACCAGTGCAACACTGTACAGCAGTACCGTACCGGTAGGCCTATGTCATTACTTCTGAGTCTCTAGCGGATCCCCAATTAAATGTCTTAACTTTTCAATTTCGTAAAAGATAGACTTCATGATTCTCTACAGGCCACCAAAATTTCAGCTCAGGAAAATGAGGCCTTCCCGAGAAATTTAACATTTTCTAAAAACCACATAATCTGTCGTAGCTGACGTCAGACTGCATGATTTTTCACCAAACTTTACAAACTTTCTAAACTTTCTCTCTACTACTTACCTACTAAGTTTGGTTCAATTCCGAACGAGCGATGCCGAGAAATTCGCGTTCAAACATTTACCAGACGGACGGACGGACAGACAGACAGACAGACGGACATGCCCCATTTGCCCTATATGAACCGTATGCAAAGGCTCGCCGACTACGTGTCTCGCCCCACAGTAAATGTTTTTTGTTCTAATTTATATAGTTGATCTGTATCTGAATGGGTGTCTAGATTTCAACTCGAACCTTTAGCGTATAATCGGCAAATGAACAGCGCCATGAACAGTCAGCTCTTCTGAGTGGCTCCACCTTATGTTTCAATCCGTTGGCTTGAATTTTTATCTCCGCTTCCGTGGGTCGTTGGTTTGAGCTTGAGCCCCGCAGGGAGGACCTTGTCATTTTTCATTTCAGCTTGAATGCTGCTTATATTTATCGAAAACAGCTTTACCTATTTACTTATTTTTCGTAAAATTAAAAATAGTACCGTAAGCGCGGATTCAACCTCCTTGCTACGTCCTTCACATCTGTAACAACAATCGTACTATCTAAATTGTGTAACAAGTATTTTAATTAGGCTGAACTTGTCGGCTGCTAGCTATGTTACATCGTTGTTTATTCTGTTTTTATTTCAGGGATCCTCGAGATATTCGCGTTTGCGAGGACCCCTTTATAGCGAGGTGGGCTGCGGAGTACACAAAGGCGAGACTCGATAATGACACCGTCTCCATGTCTTTGTTAGACCAGCAACTCCTCAAAGATAACCTTGTTGAAATTGATATATATCTGGAGGCTAATTTATTCACTCACATCAAGGAGAATAAGAAGTACGCGACGGTTTATGACATGATACCGGATTTCGGGGGAATTATGGGTCTGTTTATTGGCGCCTCATTGCTGTCAATATTCGAGTTAATCGAACTTGTATTCGTTGTCTCAGGACATCTGTACAATATTTGCACAGGGAAGACCAGGAATCGCGTAATGCGACCCTTTGATGAAGAGGTGTGACTTTGTTTGATGAGTTCGCCACCCCAGTTGAGTGCCACCTCACACACCCTACACTCTATGTGGCATTGCTATAGGCCAGTATTTCGGCCTGGTCTGGCCTCGACTTTACGTAACATGATAGAGAATCAGATGGAGTTTTTGTATTCGTATATAAGTTTAAACTAAACCACCCAGTAACATCCATTCCTTTTATTATATTTGGAAGAAAAATCATAAAAAACACTTAC
>JAUCBJ010002956.1:0-19133 GCA_032718475.1 Nemertoderma westbladi | reverse complement strand
AACATTCCGTAACCATGTCCGTTACATTATTGATTCCAAACTAACATTCCGTAACCATGTTCGTTACATTATTGATTCCAAACTAACATTCCGTAACCATGTTCGTTACATTATTGATTCCAAACTAACATTCCGTAACCATGTTCGTTACATTATTGATTCCAAACTAACATTCCGTAACCATGTTCATTACATTATTGATTCCAATCTAACATTCCGTAACCATGTTCGTTACATTATTGATTCCAAACTAACATTCCGTAACCATGTTCGTTACATTATTGATTCCAAACTAACATTCCGTAACCATGTTCGTTACATTATTGATTCCAAACTAACATTCCGTAACCATGTTCGTTACATTATTGATTCCAAACTAACATTCCGTAACCATGTCCGTTACATTATTGATTCCAAACTAACATTCCGTAACCATGTTCGTTACATTATTGATTCCAAACTAACATTCCGTAACCATGTTTGTAACATTATTAATAAAATCTCGAAAACAGATGGCCTATTTTATCGATTACCTCATATTTTGTCTACTCAACTACTTCGCGTGTTATTTAATTCCCCCATTTATCCATATATTATCTATGGTCCTATTCTGGTGCATTCAAATCTATTACTCGGCTACTACAAATTAAACTCAATAATAGATTTGTACGGTGTATCACCTTTAGTCAATACCAGTCATCTTCCTTACCCATTTATAAACAATCTCTCATGTATAACGTTCATCATAACCAATCCCGCATCCTCTGTCGTACCTATTTACCAAGTCTTCATCAATCCACTCACATAACACATGCTCCGCCTACTCTGGTCTGTTTCATCTACCACAAATTCGTCTTGAAGTACATCACCCATCCATCTCTACACAAGGCCCTCTGTGACGGAATGCACTTACACAAAAACTTGCTTGAATATATTTAAAATAAAATAAACAAATTTTACTACACCCTGATTAATTTGGACTGATTCATAACGTGCTTAATATGTACCAATGTGTACCAATGTCACAATGTGTACCAATGTGTACCAATGTCACAATGTGTACCAATGTCACAATGTGTACCAATGTGTACCAATGTCACAATGTGTACCAATGTCACAATGTGTACCAATGTCACAATGTGTACCAATGTCACAATGTGTACCAATGTGTACCAATGTCACAATGTGTACCAATGTCACAATGTGTCACATTGTGTACCAATGTCACAATGTGTACCAATGTCACAATGTGTACCAATGTCACAATGTGTACCAATGTCACAATGTGTACCAATGTCACAATGTGTACCAATGTCACAATGTGTACCAATGTCACAATGTCTGATTTCATTTCACAATATCCACTTCAGTTCTTATTCCTTTATCGCAGTTTGAAATATATTTTCTACCGTGTCAGCTACTCTAACTCTATTATCTTCTATAATATCCTTTTTACTTTCAATAATCAACTTGCTGCCATATTAATTCACGTAATTTGTATCTACAATACAATTATTATCATTTTATTACTCAATTTACTTTATTACTCTGATTAACTACCAAAAGTTGTCAATTTAACTGATTCATATGGAGGAAGAATATGAGTGGGATTGTTAACACATCGGGTTAATGGCCCATATATGACAATTTATATGCTATTAAATTAATCATTTACCGAGTGTCACGTATGTGACAAAAAAACGGACCACGTTAATTTTTTTTGTATTTCTGATATCTCCAATTATTTACTTCGAAGCTACGTTTATTTGTTCACAGGAATTATACTCAGAAGGCATATTAATCGTTTAGCACCCGAATTGCAGTTTTAATGGCCAAAATGAGTCCGTAATCACAATAACAAAATTTGAAATTTGTCCCGTAAGTGAGGATTTTCGTTCAAGGTTCGTTGTAGCTTTTTCTATAACAAACTGTGGTTGGAGTGTATCACAGCAGGAGGGGACCGATTATAGTGTATTCGTTGGAGTGTATCACAGCAGGAGGGGACCGATTATTGTGTATTCGTTGGAGTGTATCACAGCAGGAGGGTACCGATTATTGTGTATTCGTTGGAGTGTATCACAGCAGGAGGGTACCGATTATTGTGTATTCGTTGGAGTGTATCACAGCAGGAGGGGACCGATTATCGTGTATTCGTTGGAGTGTATCACAGCAGGTGGGGACCGATTATTGTGTATTCGTTGGAGTGTATCACAGCAGGAGGGGTCCGATTATTGTGTACTCGTTGGAGTGTATCACAGCAGGAGGGGACCGATTATTGTGTATTCGTTGGAGTGAATCACAGCAGGAGGGGACCGATTATTGTGTATTCGTTGGAGTGTATCACAGCAGGAGGGGACCGATTATTGTGTATTCGCTGGAGTGTATCACAGCAGGAGGGGACTGATTATTGTGTATTCGTTGGAGTGTATCACAGCAGGAGGGGACCGATTATTGTGTATTCGTTGGAGTGTATCACAGCAGGAGGGGACCGATTATTGTGTATTCGTTGGAGTGAATCACAGCAGGAGGGGACCGATTATTGTGTATTCGTTGGAGTGTATCACAGCAGGAGGGGACCGATTATTGTGTATTCGTTGGAGTGAATCACAGCAGGAGGGGACCGATTATTGTGTATTCGTTGAAGTATATAACAGCAGGAGGGGACCGATAATTGTGTATTCGTTGGAGTGTATCACAGCAGGAGGGGACCGATTATTGTGTATTCGTTGGAGTGTATCACAGCAGGAGGGGACCGATTATTGTGTATTCGTTGGAGTGTATCACAGCAGGAGGGGACCGATTATTGTGTATTCGTTGGAGTGTATCACAGCAGGAGGGGACCGATTATTGTGTATTCGTTGGAGTGTATCACAGCAGGAGGGGACCGATTATTGTGTATTCGTTGGAGTGTATCACAGCAGGAGGGGACCGATTATTGTGTATTCGTTGGAGTGAATCACAGCAGGAGGGGACCGATTATTGTGTATTCGTTGGAGTGTATCACAGCAGGTGGGGACCGATTATTGTGTATTCGTTGGAGTGTATCACAGCAGGAGGGGACCGATTATTGTGTATTCGTTGGAGTGAATCACAGCAGGAGGGGACCGATTATTGTGTATTCGTTGGAGTGAATCACAGCAGGAGGGGACCGATTATTGTGTATTCGTTGGAGTGTATCACAGCAGGAGGGGACCGATTATTGTGTATTCGTTGGAGTGTATCACAGCAGGAGGGGACCGATTATTGTGTATTCGTTGGAGTGTATCACAGCAGGAGGGGACCGATTATTGTGTATTCGTTGGAGTGAATCACAGCAGGAGGGAACCGATTATTGTGTATTCGTTGGAGTGTATAACAGCAGGAGGGGACCGATTATTGTGTATTCGTTGGAGTGTATCACAGCAGGAGGGGACCGATTATTGTGTATTCGTTGGAGTGTATCACAGCAGGAGGGGACCGATTATTGTGTATTCGTTGGAGTGTATCACAGCAGGAGGGGACCGATTATTGTGTATTCGTTGGAGTGTATCACAGCAGGAGGGGACCGATTATTGTGTATTCGTTGGAGTGTATCACAGCAGGAGGGGACCGATTATTGTGTATTCGTTGGAGTGTATCACAGCAGGAGGGGACCGATTATTGTGTATTCGTTGGAGTGTATCACAGCAGGAGGGGACCGATTATTGTGTATTCGTTGGAGTGTATCACAGCAGGAGGGGACCGATTATTGTGTATTCGTTGGAGTGTATCACAGCAGGAGGGGACCGATTATTGTGTATTCGTTGGAGTGTATCACAGCAGGAGGGGACCGATTATTGTGTATTCGTTGGAGTGTATCACAGCAGGAGGGGACCGATTATTGTGTATTCGTTGGAGTGTATCACAGCAGGAGGGGACCGATTATTGTGTATTCGTTGGAGTGTATCACAGCAGGAGGGGACCGATTATTGTGTATTCGTTGGAGTGTATCACAGCAGGAGGGGACCGATTATTGTGTATTCGTTGGAGTGTATCACAGCAGGAGGGGACCGATTATTGTGTATTCGTTGGAGTGAATCACAGCAGGAGGGGACCGATTATTGTGTATTCGTTGGAGTGAATCACAGCAGGAGGGGACCGATTATTGTGTATTCGTTGGAGTGAATCACAGCAGGAGGGGACCGATTATTGTGTATTCGTTGGAGTGTATCACAGCAGGAGGGGACCGATAATTGTGTATTCGTTGGAGTGTATCACAGCAGGAGGGGACCGATTATAGTGTATTCGGCAATCTAATTATCAAAGCCATCCAACTATTCATTCTCAAATAATTTACAATTTTGTATATTTTTAGTCCCGGACGTGACTTGGTCAACATGGTTGGCATTGACCCATTTAGAGTGATAGAGACGATAATATTCCATATTCGTGTCTAAATGGGGACAGACAGAATGAAACGGGACGAGGTGACGTAAAATACCGGTACATTATGTTCAACGCGTTTATCAACACGAAGTGGGGCCTTCGCGCAGCACGTGAAATGAGTTAATGCTAAGTATCAACTCGAAAGGATTATAAAAACATAGGAGAAGATTTTCCCGGAAAACGTTAACCCTCTAGCGGGAGACTGGGTAACTGAAGAAGGAAGGATTAGTTTCCCTACAAAGCCACAGCCTATGGTCTATTACATATCTACCAAGTTTCCGATTGACGGATCATAAATAACGAAATGTTGGAAGGTTTTCACTTTCATACATTTAGCCCTCTAGCGGCATATTAAAGAACTACGGATCGATCACCTTCCTCACAAAGACGAGGCATGTGGTCTAGTACATACCGGTACTGTATATTCCAAAATTCAGCTTAAATAGATTAAGATCAAGGAATTCGCAAAGGTTATCACTTTCCTACATTTCGCCCTCTAGCGGCAGACTCGAAAACTCCGGACCGATTACTGTCCACACAAAGACTTAGGATGTCTTCTAGTACATATATGACAAGTTTCAGCGTAATCAGATCATAAACAACTAAATGGAAGAATAATTTCACATTCGGGACATTTCGCCCTCTAGCGGCAGACTGGAGAACTGCAGACAGATTAGCCTCCTTTGAAATTTACAGCTAATGGTCTAGTACATACTTCCCAAGTTTCAGCTTAAACGGATTAAAAGCAAAGAAATGGGTGGCCATTTAATGTTTAGACATGTGGCCCTCTAGCGGGAGACCATTGCACTGATGGTGTCTGAAAGTCTCTCAAAAATCTCAACTTTTGCTTATATTGATACCTACAAATTTTCAACTTGGCAGCTTTAAATCCGACAAAGTTATTAGCATGTCAAAATCGTAACGACGACGACAACGACGACGACGACAACGACGACGACGACAACGACGACGACGACGACGACGACAACTATTTGCATAAATTGACCCACCCCCTAACAGTGTCAATTCGCTAAGGCTCCGCCAACTTCGTGGCTCGCCCCACAACAACCAGTAACTATACAATCAGTGATAACGTTTATCCGAAATTAGTCTGCACATTAAAAGATCTCGGTAGCTCCAATTGTTTGTTACCATCTCTTTCAGTGTTTGTGTTTCAGTTCAGATCTTTCAAATGATATATTGTTTTGTTTTCGATATGTCCACTAATTAATAGGTTTTGCCCCTGAAACAGGAGAGGAGAAAGAACCACAAGAGGCGTAAAGTTCAACACTAGCCTCACTACAGTCTAGAGTGAACACTCTAAAAAGTTGAGTGGAATTTGCTAGAATTTTCACATCTTTATAAACTTTTCATCCTGTACCAACCTCCGAGCAGTTGTAGCTAAGATATTATTAACGGTCACAAAGACAGAGAAACTCGAGTTTGGTCGTAGTAAACTTTATGCTAACCCCCCCCCCCCCCCCCCCCCCGGCCTACCTTTTGGCGAAAGTCATCTAATTCCTTCTGAACTTCATTATATTTGTTGCCCAAACTCTGCAGTTCCTTATGATTTTCATCGTACATGTGTTTCAGATGTTCACATTCGTCTTCAGAATTACCAAAACAACGCTGAAAAAGTTAATAAAGCTCACTAAATGCTCAGTCTGCAGGTAATGTTTCATTTTATTCGAAAGATCGTCTCAGTGCTGAGGTTAGTAATTGTATTAGAATAGGTTTCCAAAATGTTGAGGGACTGGTATCTAGCTTAGCCGACCCAGATTTTACCAATCTGGTCAGCAAATTTGATTTTTTCATTTGCGTGGAGACGAGATTGGGACCTAATCATAAATCGAGTATAACAATTCCTGGATATAACCAGTGGTCTCAATATCGCAAACACAAACACATACGTGCCAATCGATACAGCGGTGGACTCACCTTATATTTTAAAGAGGTATATGAAAAAGGCCTATCAAGGCCTGTACAATTTGAACAAGAAGGGGTAATGTGGGCGAAACTAGATAACTAATTTTTGGGCTTCATGAGGACTTAGCTATGGCCTCATACATACCACCGGATGGCTCGACAGCCAACGCAGGGGATAGTATTCATACATACCACCGGATGGCTCGACAGCCAACGCAGGGGATAGTATTCATACATACCACCGGATGGCTCGACAGCCAACGCAGGGGATAGTATTCATACATACCACCGGATGGCTCGACAGCCAACGCAGGGGATAGTATTCATACATACCACCGGATGGCTCGACAGCCAACGCAGGGGATAGTATTCATACATACCACCGGATGGCTCGACAGCCAACGCAGGGGATAGTATTCATACATACCACCGGATGGCTCGACAGCCAACGCAGGGGATAGTATTCACTTATTCGATTCAGTGGAAGCTGGTATCGGTCAATAATTTACCGCTGGTAATGAAATCCTTCTTATTGGGGATTTCAATGCCAGGACTGCATCTTTTTTGGACCTAATTGATAATGACTCAAGTGACCCAGAGCTTAAGGATATTTTACCGCCTGACTACGTTTCTGATAACTCAGAAAACTGGGGACCTGTACCTAAGTCTAGGGTCAACAAGGACTCTCACTGCAATAAGTACGGACGGAGGTTACTTGACTTATGTAAATCTACTGGGTTACGTATACACGTAATGGCAGACTTGGCAAGGATGGCGGTATCGGCTATTTTACTTTTTATGGTGCTACCACTCAGGCAGGAACTCCATCAAGATCAGCAATTGATCTTGTTTTAGGCAGACAGACACTCTTCACTAGGGCGGAAGACTTTTTTATAGGTCCCATGAACACAACCTCACACCACTTGATCTACCATTGGTGTGGCCATTCCTTCGGTCACAACTTACCGTCATCTCGTCGCACTTGGCAAGCGCTTCCAGCTTTTCTTGCAACAAACGTTTCAGCGACTCCTGCAACAAAATATGTAAATTTATTAGCCAAATTTCAATCAGAAATAACTACTACCTACTTGTTCGAAGACTTGTCCAGCTATATGCCCCGTTTCTATTTATGTACAAAGTGATCGCCGCCAGGAAGATTTACTCAAATAAACAATTATTTTCTTAAACGCTGACTAGTAATAATCTTATTACATTGTGAACTTAGCTGGGTTCCCAACACCTAATCAAACACTATAATTGTTAAGTTTATGAATATTGATGGTAATAAACTTATAATGATATGGTAATAACCTTAAGCTGCTTTGTTCACAATGGGAGATAAGAGATAAGGGTCTTATCGCCAGAGAAAATCACTTGGAAAATATTCCAAGTCTTATCTCTGGCGATAGGAAAAAATACATTTAGCCAATAGGAATAAGCCCTTACCTACCGTGCTACAATGGAGTCGCAATGGAGGTATTTAGGCAATGTGGGGCGAGCGACAAAAGTAAGCGAGCTTAGCATACAGGTACCACTAACTCAATCGGTGTGTCTGTTGCTCTATTGTTCTGTTGTGTCCAATTTTAAACGTTAATAACTCAACCAAATCTCGATAAAATATATCCAAACTTGGTACATATGTAGTCTGGCAAAAGTTTAGAAATTTTCCAAATTGAATTTGCGTGGGGTCTTCGTGCAGCATCTGTGTAACTAATCGTCTTGCAGTTATAATAAATTAATCTATCCAAAAATTATTAGGCTTGGCATCAGCTGGTTGCTAGGAGACTGCAGGATATATCAGATGGGTTTGAAATTCAGCAATAACGGTACAATGCAGCAATAATCTGGTACCGGTACTGCTCACTGCTGTTGCTGTATGTGGTATGCCTAGCTTTCTAGGCTGGTTGTCGGTCTGTCAGTCAGTCAGGGTGGTACTGCTACTGCATTATGTGAGTATTGGTACGTGCGGTAGTGTAGTGAGTCCTGCAATTGCCTGAGTACAGGTTGTACCAGCTGACCTTTATTCCATGTTCCAGTATACACTACTGCACTAGGTACCCCAACAGCCCAATACTGCAATACCCAGCAACGTTTTGGAATTGTACCGGTACTCAAACAACTCGCCATCAAGGCCACCGCCTCTATCTGTCGCAGTGTCGTTGGCGACCTCGACTTTTGGTATCGCTACTGCGCTAGCGCTACGGGCAAACTGGACTAACCGATGAGCGAGACCCGAGGACTGAAGAATGCATTGAATTTTTTGAGTAGTTTGACTGTGGACTTTTATGACATCGATGCCAAGCTGCCAATCCGAAAGTTTTTTTTAAAGTAAACGTTTGGTTAAATTTTCTTAATTATTTATTTAAATTTCTTTTTTTAAGTACCGATTTTGGGATAAAATTGCTCAATTTTAATCTAATAACTGACCCTCGTCCTGCGCGATAGCCCCACGAACGTGTACTTGGTACCGGTTACATGTATTCAGAGTATTCTATATTCAGTACAACTGCGCAAAACTGTAGGTAAACTGAAAAATTGTTGGGCGGTAAATTTTTTAACCTCTTGTATAAAATTTGCAACCGACGGTTGCTCTTTTAAAACTGCTGGTTAAAAATTGGCCTATGTTAAAACGGTGGTTTAAATTATTTGTTTTCGTTAGCAAAGCTCTAGACTTGCTGTATGTCAGACAAGAATGGTATAGGAATTCTTCCCGATTCTAATATTTTACCAAAAAGTCAATATAGGTATATCAATATACGTAAAGCAATAATTTGCATCGCAAACCGCAAAATAGTACTGAAAAAGTCTTTGTAATTGTAATAATCAGAGCCCGATCGCTGTTGAGACTGTATACGGATTATGTTTGCCGTCAATTTTCCTATGCAATGCGGCATATTCATTCCATAGTTCTTCAAATTCTCTAGCTATTTTAAGAGGTCACTTTCCGATGGTGTTGTTAAGTATAATGGGGACAAAACGCCCATAACGCCTGACAATTATGTGTCTGATATTATGTTGCAGACTGTAGATCGGCCAATTCTAAAACTGAAAGAAATGATTTGTTGAGAATCACCGGTAGCTAGGTAACGTAATGTCTCAGCCAATCGCTCCTGTGGTGATATTGGCTGACGGTTGGACTTTTTCAGGAGCGCATTATGCAACATTTCCAGCAGAAAGTCAAATGTCGCAACATCGATTATACATTTATACGGACGATATACATTTATGTTTCAAAAATCCCGCTTCTCCACTGTGTGGCTATCTCTTATCTTTTATTGTGATCAAAGGTGTTAAGCAATATAGATAGAGATGGAGAAAAGGATTCACATGAGTTAACGCCTATCTCTTAACGTATGTCTCTTATCACCTATCTCCTATCGCACTACACAGACGAGTTAACATAATAATAAACCCAATCAACCCAAACTCGATACTAAACTAAATTCCGTAGGATTCAAGGTATTTGACGAGTTTCACTAGGATCATGATACCCTGGAGATTAGTACATAATAATTATTAGAAGACATTCACCTCCATATCTACCATGCCAACTCCATCGTGCAAAATGTATTCAAATCATATAGTCCATACATAATCCACCTAAGGCAAGGCTGATAGATTGTACGGATAAAGAATGAACAATTCAGACGCGAAGTAGAGCAGAGACCATTGGATTTTACGACTATCTTAGGATTTCTTTATTCAATAAATTGCCTAGAAGGGATTAAATTGAAAAACCGGCAGAACCATAATTTACAGTATAGAGTTACGAAGAGCATAAAATTTATGGCAATAAATTACATAGTGTTTGAAATGTAAGGGTTAAGGGATACCAATGGCTGATTCAATAAATCAAATGAATGCAGTTGCAATGAGTGCAAAATGAGTCACATACAACAACTGAAAGCCTATAATATTAATGCTTCACAAAATGCTTTACTATATATATCCCCTTCGCATGATCACAAGATCTTAGTTTTTAATATATGATTTGGATTTAAAACATGATTATTGTCCAACTAAATCCAGCATTGCAGTTACAAAGTGCCCTAAATGAGTCTCATAGCACAACTAAAAACCTAAAACACCTAATGAATGGGAGAACCTTTTAGGGCCATAAGGCCAAGGAATATCTGTTCATCACCATTGGTGATCTTCCACAATAAACCCTCCCACTCTGTTCCACAAGTTGCCTTGGTACCCATTTATCGACCAGTCAAGAATGATAGCTAGGGTTGGGCTAGGCTGCAGCATTTAAAGCACTGAGCCCAAACAGCGCTGCCCCATCTAGGGATCGAACCAGTGCCTCCAAATTGGAATCCTCCTAATATGTCACCACGAGACCAAGTTGCTGCTTGGCCTCGTGGTGATACAATAAAACACCTATAACGAGAATGAATTACATTGTGATTACATTGCAAAAAATGTAAAGTTATAATAATTTCAAAAAAAATGGCATGCACCTCAACAGTTTTAGTCTCACCTATCCCCACTACATCAATGATTGCGCTTATAAAGTTATAAATAGTCCTCATATGACAACCAGAACTGTGTCTAGTGGCAAAACGTCCTATCAGCTCGACCTTACGGATGATTGCGAGTATAGTGGGATAACTTTGGTGGCGCTGAGCACCGGGTAGACATCAACCCCTACACCTTCAACCACTACACCAAGGTCCCACCTTGGTGTAGTGGTTGCATTGATTTAACATGGTTATGGGTTCGATCCTCGCATGGGCAAGGGCAGTTTTCGTTTCGGCACGAATGCTTTGAAGGGACCACTCAGGGCGGATCACTGCCTTGCATCCTTAAATGGTAGCTAAAAGCTAAATGAGTACTGGAGTTTCCTCTGGGGATTATTGTTCTGGGGGGGACCGCACAGGAAATAACCCTTCAGACTTTGTGCGTATCTCTGGAGTCCCAAATAGACGGGGCGACACGGCCATTAATTTTTGAAAAAAAATCCACCCACAATTATCTTATTCCAGACACCCCCAGACTATTAATTTTTTCTAAAAAAATTTAGTATATACATTTTTTATTATGTATGAGTAAATAAACGTTTGTTCTCATAATAATTGAGAGTTGAAAGTGAAAGAAAACAAAAACCGTGTACCGAGTATACCACCAGTAGCCGAAGGTACCTCACCTTACTTTAACCAAATTAAAAAATTGCAGAGCTCATTTTTTCACCATTTGGCAATTTTTTTGGGGGGTGTGAGGGGGGGGGGGGTGACACAGAAGAATTTATAAAAAAATTATTGGGCCACCATAAATTCCGCGATTTCATTCTAAATATAAATTATTTAATATAAAAAAAGAACCAAAAAAGTAAAGATAAACATGGCGTACCCCGCCACCAGCTCCGATTACCTCAGCTGATGTCCCGTAGTTCTTTCGGTTTCTCTAGAGACTACAAATGATTACCTCAGCTGATGTCCCGTAGTTCTTTCTGTTTCTCTAGAGACTACAAATGATTACCTCAGCTGATGTCCCGTAGTTCTTTCTGTTTCTCTAGAGACTACAAATGATTACCTCAGCTGATGTCCCGTAGTTCTTTATGTTTCTCTAGAGACTACAAATGATTACCTCAGCTGATGTCCCGTAGTTCTTTATGTTTCTCTAGAGACTACAAATGATTACCTTAGCTGATGTCCCGTAGTTCTTTCTGTTTCTCTTAGAGACTACAAATGATTACCTCAGCTGATGTCCCGTAGTTCTTTCAGTTTCTCTAGAGACTACAAATGATTACCTCAGCTGATGTCCCGTAGTTCTTTCTGTTTCTCTAGAGACTACAAATGATTACCTCAGCTGATGTCCCGTAGTTCTTTCTGTTTCTCTAGAGACTACAAATGATTACCTTAGCTGATGTCCCGTAGTTCTTTCTGTTTCTCTAGAGACTACAAATGATTACCTCAGCTGATGTCCCGTAGTTCTTTCTGTTTCTCTAGAGACTACAAATGATTACCTCAGCTGATGTCCCGTAGTTCTTTCTGTTTCTCTAGAGACTACAAATGATTACCTTAGCTGATGTCCCGTAGTTCTTTCTGTTTCTCTAGAGACTACAAATGATTACCTCAGCTGATGTCCCGTAGTTCTTTCTGTTTCTCTAGAGACTACAAATGATTACCTCAGCTGATGTCCCGTAGTTCTTTCTGTTTCTCTAGAGACTACAAATGATTACCTTAGCTGATGTCCCGTAGTTCTTTCTGTTTCTCTAGAGACTACAAATGATTACCTTAGCTGATGTCTCGTAGTTCTGTTTCTCTATATGGATGGCCTCGACTTCCTTTCGTAACGAATCTTCGCTGTGGTTTTTACTGTATATCTGCAGTTGGGCCTCCATGGCTTCCAGGCGGGATAGCAGCCGGTCCTCGTCTATTAACGCCTGCCAGGAACCCTCGGAACACTCCTGGGTCTCCGCCATTATCCGCTGAAGAGTCGCGAGTTTAGTCTCCAGCATCTGTTCGCGATGGCTGGCTTCCTCTAGGTATTGGGACAGTTGGTACAGCTGTTGCGTTGATATCGCGTGTCCCATCGGTACCGTAGCGGTGTGTTGGGTGGGTCCAGCAATCCGCTGCACCTCCGACCCATCAGGATGGTACAGACTCGTCGTTACTATGATACATCCATGGGTTACTAGGGAACAAACATATAAACAATTATAATGAAAGGGAAGATCATCAAAAGATTATGGTGTCCAGCAACCAACAGCGCTACAAAGTAACTGTTCAGTTCCAGAATATGGTTTATTTATTTAATAGAATAAAATACCCTCGCTTGCAGGTGCAAAACTATGTAACGTTTGAATGTCAATATCTCAGCTATTTCCCGACCAAATTCAAATATTTTATATATTTGGAATCCTTGCACGGCCAGCTTTCCACTAGTACCAAGTACTATAACGTTGAAGAATAACTGCGGTGTAAAAACTGGTGTAATACCGACGGAGACACTTTTTTAAACGCTTGTAGCTAAAGATAGAAAGCAAAAATAAAAATTATGGCTCACCCACTAAGGAGGAGGGAGATGAAATTATCTCTGTTTCAAATTTCATGCAATCTCATTACGATTAGTAGAATAATTTTTATTTGGGGGGTGGGGGTTGATCAGGTACCATGGTAGCAGGTACACTATATCCCGTGTATATTAGTAGTCCGGACAACCAACCTCTCCTTTGGTTCTCCACTACATCCACACCAAACTGGACGGTATCCCGAGAGAATATCTCGAACGGGGCGCTCTCTTCCGAACCTTTACTCAACCGCTGATTGTTAACGAACGTCCCGTTGCTGCTCTTCGTGTCCTGCAGGAAAAACTACAAAAAACGCAACTTAGATGAAATGAATGGTTGGGGGGGGGGGGGGGGGGGGGTAATGAATGGAGAAAGTGGAAAAAAGTTCTCAGTAAAAAAAGTTACGGCATCAGATAAAATAATAGACCTCGAGAGCATTTACAGAGCCTGACGTGTAGATTAGTGTTGCAACGGGATCGGGATGCACAATTTTCGGGATCGGGATTTTTAATTCTATTGCGACCATTAACTCATCAAAAACTTAAAATATCTATCTGCCTTGCCCACTTTATAGGAGTAAAATCTCATCAAATCGATAAATCTCATGTTCTAAAAAATGTAAAAATAATGTAAAATAATGTAAAAGTAATGTAAAAATGTCCACAAACTTTTTTCAAATGGTTGTCCTTGTCAGACTTAGTTTATTTACCACGTACGTATTTAATTTCACATACGTTTTTAATATCATTTCTGCAAAATTGTTAATATAGCTACTGCAGTCTGACTGAATCGCTGCCACATCTCTATAATATAATCGGCCTGCTGCATCGAAGCTGCACATTGAGATGTGCCGGCTTAACAAAAACATTTTGTCACCACCATGTACTCCACAATTGGCAAGCCCAATGCAGCGTGCATTAAGAATGCTGTGCTGGCTTATCAACAAAGTCGCACCGCCACAACTCCCTATCCCCCACGACTTTCGCGAGATTATCCACACCTTCAAGGCCAGTGTCCTTTAAGATACGTCCCACGAAAGTCATGGGCTGTCCACTATTCTTCACTCCATGAGGCTACCAAAGCACAAGATTATGCACTGGCTGGTCCTCATGGCGAAAGCAATGTCCTGCAAAGCGGAGGCGGCTTTGTTCTAATGTCAAGCTTGGGGGAACCAATGAGACACCTCCAATGTTATATAATGTCTGGTTGGAGATGTGTGCATTGTACTTTACACAGTGAAACCAGCTGCCACATAAAAATGTTTATCATATTCAATAAAAATCATAGCAGCAAGTGTTTCTATTATTTATAATATAGACATTCAGGAATATATATATCTCTGTAGCACTGTAGGCAGTTGTAAAAGCGAAACCGTTACCTATACTTTTACTTTATTATTCATTAATACATTTTATTTTGTTATTGGGGAAAATTGAACATTTTTATACAATTTTACAATTTTAAGCTGCAGGGCATATAAATTGAGATATTGCAAATCCCGATATTTTTTCTTCGGGATCGGGACAGGCAGACAGGATAAGGATATTCCATCTGGATCCCGATTTCGGGATCGGGATCCCGTTGCAACTCTATTGCAGATATAAATCTAGAAATAAATAAAATAACTTCGATTATCGGAACTGAGAAATGACTGACAAAAGGTGGCCTACCTTGCCATTCTCGTACCAAAGAAGAGCGTGGTTCCTGGATAGAACCTTACAATCGAATATTGAGTTGTTTAGCGAAGGTTTGGCCCGCGCCACAGAGCGGCCAATCTTTATCGGTTCGGTCAGCTGGACAACGCGTTCCTGTAATAAATAGCAATAACAGTAAATGGTTGGTCTAAAGGGAAATGGGATCAACATACAACATACAACATACAGGAGACAGGTACAGCATGTAAAATAATTCGGGAATAAACTGATATATAAAGGATGAAAATTTAAATCAATGGTCGGTCGTGGAGAGTCGAAGTATTTATTTGAAAAAGGCTTTTTCGAATAATATTTATCGAATAACCAGCCTTTATTTTACCGGTAAGACCTATTACAGTATTAAAGATGGAATTGGAATTGGAATTTTTTATTTGACATTAAATCAGTTAAAACAAGCACTAAGGATAGCCGATAGCATTAAAATATAACATATGAAGTGTAAGGAAAAGGTAAAGGCAACAAACCAATGTACAGTATGGTATGTCCTAGAAAATGTATTTTAACGGAAAACAGTCAGACAGTACAAAACAAACATAGATAAATAAAATGACCTTCAATAGATTGGAAACACTATAATAATTATGGTAAGACATTTCAGGATTTAGGACAAACAAACATAGTGGATACGAGTCTGAATCGGATTCTGATAAAGTTAGGCTTGGCCTCAGCCTAGCGCCTTGTCCTAAAGCTGTAAAGTTGACTTGACTTACCTGGAACGGATGGGAACTCGATGCACAACTAAATATTGCTTTAGCTGTCATTACACATTTGGAGGGTAGGATAAAACGACCGGTTAGGGTGTCAGGCCAGGCTGTGTAGGGGTATGTGGTAGGGTGAAGGGGTAGATAGAACTACTGGCCTCGGCCCTCGGGTGTCTTTTGAGTTTTTTGACCATAAAATCAGTTTACAGGGTTACTCAGCCGCCAGCCAGCCAGAATGTAATATACAAAAATCATCAACTCTGTCTGCCATTGCCTGTATCATTATTGATTAGACCTACCTACGCGGTCTGGCGGTACCAGTACCTACCGGCGCCAGCGGTACCGTACTGCCGTATACCGTACAGCTGTCTGGCTGTACAGACAGAGAGACGGACGAGTACTGGAGTACCATACAGGTACGTTAAGCCTTAAGGGCCACACCAGCACACGAGTCCGACGAATTTGTACAAAAAAGTACAATATAGTACAAAAGAATACAAAAGAGTACAATTAAGTGCAAAAATAGTACAAAAGAGTGCAAAAATAGTACAAAAGAGTACAAACGAGTGAGAAATGCTTGCAAAACGTGTATCCAAGTGTAGTTCAAATCGTTTAGAGGGGCGCACACGATGTGGAAAATAAAACAAAGCATTGTCTGATTTGTGGGGCGAGCCATGCATTGAGCAGGGGCTGATCTAGCTGTCTAGCAGTCAGAGAGTAGGCCCCTATTCAGCTATTACAATACAATCTTATGAGTTTTAATGCAGCCTTTTGTGTTCAAAAAACACAAAAAACGGTCCCAAGCCCGCAAAATTGCAGAGAGAGAACTCAATAAAGTTGCAGATAGAGGCGTACATACAGACATATATAGCCTACATAATGTAGCATACAGTCTATCCTTCAGTGTTCAGTATATGGGCTACTTTAAGACTATGACCTAAATTTTGAGTCTCAGTTATAGGAGTATTATCTACCGGTACCCTCTGCATAGTATTGCATTAGGCCTATGCCTATATTGTATTACATATTATACGAACTGTAGCCTATTTCTACTTGTTAGCCAGTCAAAATCTACATGAATCAAAGTTCTGTCAATCATTTCGTACTGACCACAGAACCAAGGCCGCAGTGATTGACACTGTAGCGGCGCATATTTCGGTCCCGTTGCATTTGCTTACAATTAATTATATTTATATACAAGTGTAGTGTAGTGTAGTGTATGTGTATACTACACTGGCACTGGCAGACTGGTATACACGTTTATCACTCGTTTGTACTCTTTTGTACTATTTTTGCACTATTTTTGCACTTTATTGTACTATATTGTACTATTTTGTACTTTTTTGTACTTTTTTGTACAGATTCGTCGGACCGCCAGCACACTGCTAGAGTTACTGAAGAGTTACGTCTTTTCCGGGGCCCGCCTAACAGTGGACTGGACAGGTGGAAGCTGGAAGCCTAAACCCCACGACCAACTGACCAAATTACACCAAATCACAAACGACAGAACCAAACAGCCAAATCACAAAAAATAATTCCAAAACCAAATCACACCGAATGATACCAAATCACAAAAAAAAATTTAAAAGTAAAGGAGCAGGTTACCGCTACCGGTACACTGTACCGGCTGACCGGTCCGCCGGTAGCGGTAACCTGCTCCTTTCTGCCTTTACTTTAAAATTTTTTTTAACTGTATTAGTATTATTAATAAAAAATATTATTATTAATATAACTTTACACCATTTTATTTTTACACCAAATTTACACCAATGTAACTATAGCATATAGCTTTATAGTATTATACATTACAGCATTACATAGATTGCATACATTATTACTTCTGTACTTAGTTTAAAATATGAGTTAATAATTAATTAAGGTACATTAAAATACACCGAATTAAAATTATTACCGTCTGACCGTATGTAATTGGTCTCAAAAAGGCCGTGCTAATTATGAGATTAAACGAAGAAGTTAAAAGGGTCAGAAGACTGGATGTTATATGAAATTAGATAGAAATATGTCTGTATGTGTATTAAAATAAGATGAAATATATAGGCCTATATACGTATTAATAAAAGGGTCGGACTGTCGGACTTGATGTCGTAAAAATGAGATAAAATATATGCGTATTAAATTTAAAATGAGATGCGGCCGGGTACCGTGGTAACCAGAAGGAACCAAAACAATAAACGATTTGAAAAAAAATAAAAATTACAATTTTTTGAGTTATTTTGTGTGATTTGTTGTGATTTTGTCAATTTGCAATTTGGTGTGAATTGGCAGATTGGGTGTTTAGTTTAGACGGCCTAGGCCTACACGGCTACACCTTTCTACCTTTACGGAAAAGTTACACCACTGCCACCTGCCGACTAGCCGAAGCCCGAACTGCCGAAGGAACACTAAGACTCAATACAGCAATATATATTATTATTAATATATATATTGCTGCATTCAGGTATTGTCTTTTTGTATACAAGTACAGAAGTATACTGCATAGACCTACCGTACCCTACCCCGTACCGCTGTACCGTACATGTGTAGGCCAATACAGAATACAGGAATATAGGCAAAGGCAGATAGCAGGATAGTGGATACTACTGGTATAGGCTGATAACAGGGTGCAGGGCGCACTACCGGCTGACATGTACCTGGGGCTGTCGAGACGCAAGACCCCACCAAGCTGCCAAGACCATGTCCTGGAATATAGTGTCATTATTCAGTTCCATGCCACCCCTAAATTTTTCTACAAATCTTAATTAGATCGCATGAAATTTGAAACAAAGATAGTTTCACCTCCCTCATCCTTGCTGGGTGAGCCAGAATTTTTTCTTTTGCTTTCAATCTTTAGCTACATGCGTTTGAAAAACGTGTCTCCGGTGATATTTCAAAAGTTATACTACGCAGTTATTCTTGAACCTTATTATCGCGATTTATTGGTACCAATAGAAAAGTGTGACACTTTTGTTTGTTATGCATGCATCTTGCATAATATCCCATTTAAATTGTCTTTGCTTTTGCATGAAATACAGGTAGCTATGTAGCTAGCAATTTACGTAATATTATAATTTTATTCAAAATTCAAAAAAATCTATGACTTATTCTTTGATCAGCTAGCTGATGAAGGGGGTGAGCAGACCTTGTAGTACGGGCCTTGGTATGACTTATTTGCATTAGTCATTAGATCATTATACTGTAAGAACTTTTAAATACTTAATGCAACACAGTATAGTATAATACAGTATAATATCGATAGAACGATATTATCGATATCGATAACGATATCGAAAGGAATTTGTATAAATTGGGATCTTAGTTCACCTAAGATAAAAGTTCGCTTTGCTTTCAACGTGGGGATCTAAGTTCGCTTCT
>JAUCBJ010002955.1:0-27112 GCA_032718475.1 Nemertoderma westbladi | reverse complement strand
ATAAGATAGGTATAACGTTCAGTTAGTTAATATGAATAAGTATATATCAATATAATATAATTATAGTGCAATAACCCACCACACGTTCTGACTAACTTGCTGACTACAGGACTACTCTACTGCACTACTCAGCTACTGCGTACCGGTACACTTCCCTGCCACCCTTAATACCCACAGTCTGCAGTCTGGCAGTTATCCGGTCGTCTCAGCCTCTCAGTCCCCGTCCCCCGAACTTCGGTCCTTTCTCCCCCCACTCATATATCTCCCCCAGTTTCTGAAAAACTCCTATTCCGGTATATATCTATTCGGTTGTTTCGATTGACGGCCAGCTCGAGTTCTGTACGGTTCCGGGTATGGAGTGTACTGAATAGTTTCAGTTTCAGATTCTTCTCTCTCATCACTCGAGATGTACAAGTTATTTATCTCAGATTCTTCATCACTCTCTGAATCACTTGTGTTAGATATGCTTACATTACATTCCACTTCCGCGGATTTCTTATCCATTTCAATTCTCCTAATGTCCTGTAGGTGGCGTCGAACCCCATTGATTATTACCGAACGATTATCTGGTACCGCTTCCACAGGGACTGGTCCATTCCAGCGGTCAGTGCACCTACAGTGTTGTTTGGGCTTTGTATAAACTAAATCTCCTACTTTCATGTTTTGGTTCACGGTTGGTTGTTTCATTCTCTCTGTAATTCCTGGAAGTTTGGTAATGTACGTTTCCATGACCTTCTCTAATGGAGTCTTACCATCTTTTCCTACTGTTCGATTGTACCAAAACGTTATTTGTTCACACGTTTTTTTTGACCTCGCTGCCCAACATTTAATCGTTCTATGTATACGTTCTACTGCATTTCCCTTTGGCCGGTATGCACATGTTAGTATTAGTGATATTTCCCATTTCTCAATAAATTTTTTAAACTCTTTGCTTTGAAAAGGATTGTTATCGGCCGTTATTTCTTCTGGTGGCCCCCATTCCGTGAATAATCTTTGCAATTTGTTTATTGCAGTCTCTGCCATCTTGTTTTGGACTCGATACCATATGGTAAAGTTTGTACAGCAATCTAATATGGATAAATATTTCAGTGTACCATTTTCAACAAAATCAACTGACAACCGTTGCCAGGCCCTTTTTGTTTTGGTTGTTCCTTTAGATACCTTTGTTGGTGTCGGATCGATACTAACACATTCAATACATTTTGTACATATGTCCCTAAACACATCCTCCTCAATTCTTTCATTCCTTAGGACCTTGTTTTTACAGCACAGTTGCTGTAGTCTCTTAGCTCCTACATGTGCAATTTCATGTATGACTTTTACTCGATTTCTAATTTCCTTAGCCCTTTGTTCCACATTATTTACTTCGATTGCATCCAGTACATTGGTTTCATTTCTCACTAAATCACTCTCAATTTGTTCTCCTGTACCAATTGCCACTGTAATGGGCACCTTAGGTGACTTCCGATTTAGCCATGGCTTTGGAATTCTTGTCAGCGAGTCTGCCAGATTCTTGGTTGATGGGATTAACTGAATTTCAACTTCTAACCCATATTCCTTAACTGTTTTTTGTATTAACTCTAATCGTCGTCGAATAAGCATTTTGGATAATCCTTTTGTTCTCAGCCTATGCTCGTCCCTTAATAGTGACTTAATCCATCCATAGACAGTGGCTGAATCTGTGAAAACTTTGAGTTTCTTTATGTCCCATTCTATTGACATATTTATGCCCTGTATAATTGCTGCGAGCTCTGCTGAGTTTATGTGTTCAGGGTCATCATCCCGCCTCAGCCATGCTCCATCCTCCACCGTCTTTCCCCTGATTCTTATTAGTGCCCCAGTAGCAATGTCTGATGCATCCGCCCAGACCTCACCCTCTCCTGCATTCGAAACCGGCCAGTCTCCCTTCACAGGATCTTCTCGCTGTATGCGCTCAATTATTTCTACTAGTTTTTCTCTAACTGAGGGATCTATTTGTTTGTCCATTGGTACATCTGCTGCCTCTCTTTGCAACCAACTTAGCGCAATGCGCAGCCAACCAGCAACTAGATAGTTCCCACGAATCTGACCAACATAGGACAGCAATTGTCTGTGTGTTAGTTGTAGTTCTATTTTCTCTGGGTTGGGGATTTTTGCGTCACGCCGCCACTTTCCATCTTTCACGTATATTCCGAGCACTCTAGCTCCATCACTTACCATAGTTGGGGGTTTCGATAAGAGTCCATACTTACTCAGGTGCTCCATCACGGTTTTTGTTGTGACTCCTTTAGACAGGTCAATATATATGTCATCTCGGAAGGGACTCGTTGCGTTTTTTATCTGTTCATTCTGCTGCAATGTTGTTGCCACTATGTTGTCTAATATCTTAGGTGCTGGCCCTAGTCCAAACCCTAATCGTGTCATTGCATATCGTTTCCCCTGATAAATAACTGTCTGATATGGGTGCAGATGTTTGGCTACTCGCACCTGCATGTAGGCCCATTTTAAATCTATAACTGCCGTGTTATCCCCCATTCGCGCCCACTGTCTTAATTTCTCTGTACTCGCAGCTGCATCAGCACCTGGTTGCTTAACTATATAGTCATTTAACTCCCTAAAATCCATTATTGGTCGAACACGGTCCTTGCGTTCCTCATACTTTCCCATTAGGGGAATCAGTCCCTTGCAGTCCTCTGGGTACTCTACCAACCACCCGTTTTCAATCCATTCATTCACACCCTGTTCATACTTCGCTCTGTATTCGGGGGGAATCCGATATTCAGTAACTCGGTTATATAGGCACTCAGGACCTGAACCTTTTTCGAATTTGTATTCAACTTCCCAATATTTTCCATTGAAATTTGCACAGAAGTCGGACTTTTCTATCTTTAATGTATTTTCCCCCTTGTCACCGCTCAATTGTCCACTAAAACTAGCTGCAGAGAGAATCATGTCACCCCCATTGTTTAGGTAAACTTCTGTTAGTCCATTTTTGTTACACTGAATTGTCATTCTTAGTCCTTTTATTAGATCCCAGCCAATTATTAAATCCAAATCACCAACAAGGCGATCAACTACCGTGAACTCCCATTCAAATTCCTCAGTTCCACTCACCTTAATTGTAGTTAGAAATTTCCCACTTGTAACAGCTTTCGTCTTGTTCAACATTATGATTGGTTCGTCATTGGATTCTTCTACCAGTTTGCCGTTAATTTGGTTTGTTAATCGCTTCGATATTACTCCTCCACTGCTTCCCGTATCCAATAATGCGATTCCCATTCTCCCCCCGCAGCAAACATTAATAATAGGTAAATCGCCTAGATTTCTATAACAGGGGAAACGCCCACTGGCGCATATAGCGCTTCCCCTCACTCGTTTCCCGATCCCAAGGTTGCTACGCATCCCCTTACCAAGTGATCGGTACCCCCGCATCTGTAGCACCCAGTCATTCTGTTCCCACTCCCACTCCCAGCTTGTTTGCTTTGCGTATACGTAGTCACATTATTCCCGTCTCCCCGTCCTTGGAGACCTTGTGCTGGTACCATACAATTTCTTGCTATGTGGTCCAATGCACCACATCGGAAGCATCCCCTGTTCCGCCCACTAAATCCGATCGGAATCCCATTCCCCATACCGGTATTTGCTCCCCTCCCCATACCACGGCCTCCTCCCCGTCGATAACCCCAAGCTCCCGCTGCTCCCACACCAACATTCTCTAACTTGCTGCTCTGATCAGATAGCAATCGCCGCGCTTGAACTAGTAGCTGATCCAGATCCAATTCTTTAACCGTTAATGCTTTCGTCTCTCCCTGAATATCATCCGGTAGCCCACTCATAAACTGAGAGGCCAGCATCGCTTCAGCGCAGTCACTCTCCACATCCTCTGTAATTAGCGATAACAGTCGTCTTAAGTCTGCAAGAAACGTATCTACTGGTTCACCCACCCGCAGTTGACGGCGTTTAAACTGATCATAGGCTGCATACGGATTAATGGCAAATGCCTTAATTATAACTTTTTTTACATCATCATAGTTTGCTTTTCTATCATCGGGAAGTTGATTCACCACTGCGAACGCCGGTCCCTCAAACGACAGGCGGACATACGTCACCCTTGACGCTTCTGTCAGTTTAGCCTCAGTTTTTAGAATATCGTAGGTGTCTTCGAATATTTGGAACCACACATAAGGATCTGTACTGCCGTCGTATTTCTTTACATAGTCCGATAATTTTGGTGCCATTTTAGTTCTATATTTGTTGATGCCCGGTTAGCTTATAAGATAGGTATAACGTTCAGTTAGTTAATATGAATAAGTATATATCAATATAGGCTAATATAATTATAGTGCAATAACCCACCACACGTTCTGACTAACTTGCTGACTACAGGACTACTCTACTGCACTACTCAGCTACTGCGTACCGGTACACTTCCCTGCCACCCTTAATCCCCACAGTCTGCAGTCTGGCAGTTATCCGGTCGTCTCAGCCTCTCAGTCCCCAGTCCCTCCGAACTTAGGTCCTTTCTCCCCCCACTCATATAATTATAAGTGATAGAAGCTGCACAAATTAAATTAGTTGCTGTATAAATAAATGTAAAAATGACAAATTATGTTATAAAAAAGTTAGCTTATATTTATGGTTTTATTAACAAAAAAATTGCAGAACATACAAACAAATTTGAAATGCTCTCAAGGTGAATTATATTTTAATTTGTTTTGTGAACTACTGTTTATTTAAATATTGTCTGTAAATTGTGTGCGGTCATTCTGGAACAAAATATAAGAGCCCTTACAGGCTCACATCAATCAATCATGGTGGCGTTTGGAGCCATGTTAAGGGGAGTATCACCCCAAATCTATTTTTTTTATTTTTATAGGTACAGTTCTGAAATTTTAATACAATTATCTGTGATCTTTAACTGAGAAAACTGAGTATGATACCTTCTCAAAACCATTTTGTTCGAAAAATAGGGCACTTTTAGTTCAAGAGTGTTTTTTCAAAACTTGTAAAGATTATGAGGCTGTTTTATGAAAAATATCTCATGTAGAAGGATCTGTAGTACAAACTGGGTTGCAGTTCTCGGTTCAATAGTTGGGCACAATGAACCTAGATATGTAGGCTATCTTTTATGAAAATTTCAGCACAAAATTATTGTTTTTGAAATATTTATGGTGGTTTTAGTATGTTCGGGCTATATTTCGGGCATCATATATTTTGAGGTAGACAAAGAGAAGCAGTTACATAATGGATCATAGAACATCCAAATGGACATGTTTTAAAAAACCAATACTTACGAGTGTAGCCCTATAGATGCTGAACATTCTGAACAATAAAAATTGAGTGAAAAATATAAAAGTAGTAGGGAATGGTCGCTGGGGTGATGCTCGCCTTAATAGTCTATAGCTACTGGTTATTAATAGCTACCGGTAGGTAATGCAGAAGGCCTATATGGCTGTCAGGCAATTAATAATAAATACCACCTATTGTTTATGTGGTAACCATGACGGCGTGACTTTACGGTCACGCCGTTGCGCCGTTGGGACATTAACATAAATAGTAATACACCAATACAATACTAAATGTGCAGGCCAATACAATACTGTAATGTCCTCTAAAGTTGTAAGTGCTAAATAACAACTCACTGTTAATTAATACTAACGGCGTTGAGTACGGTAATGTCACAATTTTGGAATAATAATAATTTACATACCAACGAAGTCCTGGAGATAATCCCTCCCCTGAGATACAATTTTAATTTCCCTCCAATTTAGTTCTCCTACGTTACAACCAATCAAACAACACCAAATTTGTAATGGTCGTGTTAGAGCTATCATGAGCATGATGGCTCGTGTTAGCTATCATGAGGGCTCGTGTTAGCTATCATGAGGGCTCGTGTTAGCTATCATGAGGGCCGTGTTAGCTATCATGAGGGCTCGTGTTAGCTATCATGAGGGTTCGTGTTAGCTATCATGAGGGCTCGTGTTAGATATCATGAGGGCTCGTGTTAGCTATCATGAGGGCTCGTGTTAGCTATCATGAGGGTTCGTGTTAGCTATCATGAGGGCTCGTGTTAGTTATCATGAGGGCTCGTGTTAGATATCATGGGGGCTCGTGTTAACTATCATGAGGGCTCGTATTAGTTATCATGAGGGCTCGTGTTAGCTTTCAGGAGGGCTCGTGTTAGCTATGATGAGGGCTCGTGTTAGCTATGATGAGGGCTCGTGTTAGCTATCATGAGGGCTCGTGTTAGCTATCATGAGGGTTCGTGTTAGCTATCATGAGGGCTCGTGTTAGCTATCATGAGGGCTCGTGTTAGCTATCAGGAGGGCTCGTGTTAGCTATCATGAGGGCTCGTATTAGCTATCATGAGGGCTCGTGTTAGCTATCATGAGGGCTCGTGTTAGCTATCATGAGGGTCCGTGTTAGCTATCATGAGGGCTCGTGTTAGCTATCATGAGGGCTCGTGTTAGATATCATGAGGGCTCGTGTTAGCTATCATGAGGGCTCGTATTAGCTATCATGAGGGCTCGTGTTAGCTATCATGAGGGCTCGTGTTAGCTATCATGAGGGCTCGTGTTAGATATCAAGAGGGCTCGTATTAGCTATCATGAGGGTCCGTGTTAGCTATCATGAGGGCTCGTGTTAGCTATCATGAGGGCTCGTGTTAGATATCATGAGGGCTCGTGTTAGCTATCGTGAGGGTTCGTGTTAGCTATCATGAGGGCTCGTGTTAGCTATCATGAGGGCTCGTGTCAGCTATCATGAGGGCTCGTGTTAGCTATCATGAGGGCTCGTATTAGCTATCATGAGGGCTCGTCTTAGCTATCATGAGGGCTCGTATTAGCTATCATGAGGGCTCGTGTTAGCTATCATGAGGGCTCGTGTCAGCTATCATGAGGGCTCGTGTTAGCTATCATGAGGGCTCGTATTAGCTATCATGAGGGCTCGTCTTAGCTATCATGAGGGCTCGTGTTAGCTATCATGAGGGCTCGTGTTAGCTATCATGAGGGCTCGTGTTAGCTATCATGAGGGCACATGTTAGTAACATAGTAACATGAGGGCTCATGTTAGTAACATAAGGGCTCATGTTAGTAACATAAGGGCTCATGTTAGTAACATAAGGGCTCATGTTCGTAACATAAGGGCTCATGTTAGTAACATGAGGGTTCATGTTAGTAACATGAGGGCTCGTGTTAGAAAAATATTTTTTCATGTCCCCTCCCGGGCTCCGTAGAGACTAGATATTGCTGTAATTTACCGATATTGGAATTGCGTGGTATTAATAGTCCCGTTCCCGACTCCCTTTATCTTAAACTAATAATGCAACAATAATTTTTGAGCAAATAAATTAAATTTTGTGAAAATTTGACTTTAATTGGTAAAAATGGTACAATTACTTTCTGCAGGATAACATATTTCTTGTGATGATAAAATTATCAGATTTAGCGCTACGACTAACGCTCACCCATCATGCGATACAATTTTTGTCAAGTCAACTTATTTGAAAAAGTTACCCCGTGAGCTAAACGAATTGGAAAAAGTTGACCCGTGAGCTAACTTATTGGAAAAAGTTGCCCCGTGTGCTAACTTAGTGGCAACTTTGAAGTGATATTCCAGTTTAGGAAAAGCGGTATGGGGTGGGGTGTATGCTATTTACAGTTACGGCATGAATTATTATTTAGTCTATCTCCATTATTATTATATCTCTTATTATCACACCAGCTTTATTCCTTGATGCTCAAGAATCTTCTCGGTTGTAGACGACACTCATACTGAGACCCCTAGACTCGAGCATCCTAAACGAACCGCACTCACCGAGATTGAGTCGCATTATCTGGTCTATGAGCGCGTACCGACTGCCTATCTCGGAATGCAGCTGGTCCCGGAAGGTGAGCAACTCGATGAGTTCGGAAGATATCGCTTCGATCGCAGCTTCCGACTTGATCCGAACAAGTCGGAGTTCCCGGAGGGAGATCTTATGCAGAGCGCGACGGGCCTCTTCCCAGCCTCGCTCCTTGTCCGTGTTACAGACACAGTTACCGGGCTTACAGGAACCCTTATCAGAACCAACGATAGCTTTACAAGATTTACCGAAAACCTTTTCAGACTGGCAAACAGCTTCAACTGTTGTAGTAAAAACAGTGTCGCTTAAGTTACTTGCTGGGTTATCAGCATTACTGTCCCCTACGTAAGTGTCGCTATCCTCAGTGAGGTTTGGGTTAGACAAAGCGTCATCACAGGAATTAAGGGTAAAGCTATCTGAGATAGCGACATTGTTTTCAGAATTCTCCAAACTATTTTCGGTATTAGTTGAGTCGGCATCGCATATCCCATTAATTATATCAATAGTTTCAGCCACCATCTCTATATCGCTAACTGTGCCTACACTGTCCCTGTTGATAATACTTTGTCCATTCTCTATAAAATTTATAGAATTGTTTCCCATCGCACTGTTATATTCGTGTATCCCGGTATTAACCTTCTTGTCCTCAATAATCACACCAATATCTCCAAGTGGATCAGCATTAACAACTTTGTCCCCAATCTCATAGGTCTCTAGAAGTTTCTCAGTATTGATAACATTAACACTAACTTCTCCATTCTTTAGAAGTTTTTCAGTGATATCCACTCTATTATCAACAATATCTATCACGTCCGTAGGCTTATCATGGTCAACCGTATTATTTCGAACATCTGTAACATCTTGAAGTTTTTCCAGCTCAGCCGCATTGTCACTCAGCCTTCCCATCTCCAGATCCACTTGTTCCACAAGCTCGCTTGTATTTTGAATTTGTTCAGTATTAACCACGTTGTCCACGAGCTCTCTGCTTTCTAGAAGTTTATCAGCAAGAACGAAATTGTCCTCCATCACCCTCTTATCTATAAGGCTATCTGTATCAACAACTTTTTCCACAATCAGTTTATCCTCTAATACATCCATACTATCTAAGATTTCTTTAATAGCACAAATCTTCGAAAGACTCTCACAATCTACTTCTTCGTCTCCAATTAAGGTCGTCTCAATAAGTCTCTCAACAACATTGAAGTCAAGATCCAAAGAGTCAAGCGAGATATTCTCGTAGACAGGTTGCAGACCGGTGGATTCAGTCTGTGATTCTACTCGGGTTGGTTGTATCCTGTCTACTGCCGCATCGCTCTCGGACTCACAGACCACTAAGCCACTGTCTCCAGAATCCACGGAACCACTGCAGACTGTCTCGCTGCTAGAACTACTCATCTGATAGCATTGAACCGTGGCACAGGGTTGCGCCCAGGTCACCCGTGCCTTACCGCACTGACTGGTTGTTACTGAATCTGACCAGTCAGATGGCCTCGGTTCAATATGGCTGGCAACAACGCCAGACTTCGAAGACGCCCCCTTGCGGACAGGTATTTTAGAATGGTGAGTAATGCCAGTGGATTGCCTGCGCTTATCAAAGCAGAATGAAGACGAAGGCCTATTGTCGCCATCTAGTGACTTAGATCGGCAATGCGGATGGCGATTTCCAGAGAGTCGAGTAGAACGTTTAGAGTTGAACCCGTATGAGTGAGTTCCTACATAATTCGCTTGATGGCGTTGGATGTCAGAGCTAACGATGTTAGTAGTTGTATGGATGGATGAAACAGGAGTGTCACCTGCAATAGAGTTTCTTCTAACACCCGTTGGATGGCGCTGTAAATTTGGTGAAGTTCGCCTAATAGCCTCTAGATGGCTCCGCATCACTTGCGGGGAGTTTCTAGGCCAAGAATGACGATTAGTTTTCATAATATTGTCTGATTTCTGAGACTCTTTATTAGTCGGACTGTGATTGGTGTATTTATAAGCAGCCTTTATTGCGTCCAACTGGCGATCTCCCTCTAAATCGTAATGTGCGTTACGCCCTTTAGCGGACTTCCTATGAACCGCTGTTAAGCTGAGACCCTCGGTTTCCCAACGGTCTCTGTCGATTGACTTCGGGGATAAACTGCGTGAAGTTGTCCAATGAGGGCGCCGGTGTGGTCTCTGTCTGGGAGTCACTAACCCCGCGGCAGCAGTATCAGGGGTCAACCAAATCAATCCACAGTCTGTAGCTGGGGGTTTATTGTCAGACAATCCAACTTCATTTAACATCACTCAGTTGGATAACATTACAATCCGAGCCTAAATTCGTCAAAATTCAGAAAACATCAAATATTCATACAATAATATGAATGAAATTGCTGCATGAATAAAGTACTGTACATTATTTTACATTTGCAGACGGCAAAATATGCCTACAGAATTAATTAATTATGTATAAAAATGTACATAAAATATACAACGCCAATAAAATAACATGTGAGAGGTATAATAAATTGGTTATGCTAATAGTAAGTAATAAGTGGTGCAGTTGATATAATGTGACAGGCCCAACTATATTAATACTGGCATGATGGTTGGCAAGGGGTAGAAAAAGCCAGGGATTGATTGAAACAGACGGAAAGTATGTAATATAATGTTGAAGCAGTGAGATCCCGACCAGATGTGCGGCAAAGAAAGGCTTTGCTGAGTGAATGCCTTGCCTACTAGCAATCTATACATTCGGTGTAGAGAAATGAATGAGACCATATTAGGAGGACGCCTATTGGTGGATTGTGGTAATGGTAAACAACATTTAATATAACTATACGCCTAAGAACTAGGTACATAATGCTGTATACTATACAAACAACAGTAGTGTACCACAGCGGGGCCCTAAAGGCAGTTATTTTATACCCAGTGAACATGCACGCTTTGCCCGGCGTTTTGTACCCAAGGCTACACTTGGTTCTACCACAAGCCATTCTGCTTTACACTATTTGAGACGGTTGGGTGCAATCTTCGCCCGCGTCCAACCTTCGCCCGATCGGGGGAAAGGAGCAGGTTACAGACACGATAGGTTACGGAGACGAATTTTTCTAACCAAAACAATTAACGAGGTTGTTAACACTCATTTTGGGGCGGAGATTGCTCCGGGCGAAGCTTTCACGCGGGCGAAGTTTGATGCCTCCGTTTGAGATCCACCAGCAAGTGGAGGAGTAATTGAGTCTGAATGGAAAAAATTTCGACTATGAACACTGGGACAGGTCTGAAAGGTACGTCACTCAATTTACTGCCGCCAATTGACACAATGTTGATGGAATTAGATGTTGCCTGAAGAAATAGCCGTCAACAGGTAGTTTAGTCATTGCGTAAATCTGCCTCACTGCGCCATTAGAAACACGTATACACAGGGACTTCGTGGTCTATTTAAAACCTTTGTCACCCCCTAGCGGTCGAAGAAGAACGATGTAAGTCAGTCTGTGTGTAGAATTTCTCTCTTTTGATTTTGATATTTCTCACTTTCTTTCGATAGACTACTTGTGTACCAAGTTTTGGTTCCATTTCGTCAATAATTGACTGACTTATTAGCGTTCAAACATTTTCAAAAGACGATGACAGACTGACCACTAAAATTCCGATACCCAAAGACCCACCTACTCCTTGGCTCTCCCCAAAATCTAAGTACTACAGACAGCAGTATCTAATATATCGCACAGAACCACAGATTGTATTATGGGAAAATCAAACACACGGACACGGCACAGAAACAATTACTATAGGCCAACTCTAAATCGAATATCCGTTTGTTTCTACAGTGATAGCGGCATACGCACGGAGAACCTCAAGAAATTCTGGTAAGATGTCTATCTATTCTACCATCTGGAATGGAGATACTTATCACCAACTTGCATAGTAATTAATAAGTAAGAAAACAATAGGGCCTATTACTCATTCAATCACTGTATCGCAATTATAATTTATGTAGAAAGGATTTGATTGGCTGATTAATAAAACGGCAAATGTTAATGATAGTCTATTGAAGGCTACCTATTGAGAGGAACGGGTTACAATTATTACTTTATCGTAACTCCACAGTACCGATTCACTAACTTATGATGAAGTTTTCAATCTCGGGCCCCTACTTACTAATTACGACCTCGAGATATTAATTAACCAATCAATGGCTTAAATTATCCGGGATACCGTTTAATAGTTGGCATTGAGCCCATGAAAAAATCTCCAGTAATTTAAAAAAATTTATTTTCGTTCAAGTAATATTGTCCATTTTAATAAAATTTATTAATTTAATTAAGAATTCATAGTTTAAAAAATATGCTGGATAATTTTCTGCTATAAACGAAGGGACTTTGTTTTTATGAAATAGCGGTACTTAATTTCTATGGTGGACCTGAACGGCTCTTTACAAACTAGAGGAAGAAATCGAATTACCTTCTGGTTTACCAACAAACATCAAATCAAGTTTGTAAGTTTGCAAAATTCGGGGAAAAAAAAGATTACCAAACTGGCCGTCCAATCCAGCTTTAACCACCATAAATTTTCCCTTTTACTCGGATACCACAACTAGAAGCAATTAAGCTTCAAGGCTTTTGTCCTTCTGTCCAATGTTATATAGTGTCTGGTCTGTGCATTGTACTTGACACAATAAACCCGGCGTAGCATTCTTGTGAATGTGCCATCCAGAGATGTGGTGTCCTCGGCAGTTAGAGCCCAGCATGGACTCCCATAGAGGAGTACTGGAACTACTGCTGCTCTAAATAATCGGACCTTAAGTTTCCGATTAATTATCGGTGACTTCCCAATCCTACAAAGCCTATTCAAGGCTGCCCATGCATTTCCCTTGCGTATTCGAAGGTCCTCACCTGACTTCCGGATCCATGATCCCAGGTAACAGAAGTCATCCACATGCTCAAGCATACCATGTTTTGAACTTATGCTCATCCGATCAGAGACTTGCTGACGACTTTCAAAGTTAACTGCCAAAATGTTGGTCTTTTTGGAGTTAATAAAAAGACCAACACAGAAGCAGCATGTTCTAATGAGCTGAGGAGCCGTTGGGCTCCCTCTAGTGATTCTGAGAGTACTCCTAAGTCATCAGCAAAGTCTAGATCAGTTTGGTACTTGGCAGGATTTCCTAGACTTCTGGAGCCAGTAGGTGGAGTTATCATTGGCATTTGGTTGAAATTTTATTTGATGAGTTATAATTTTGCGTACCGGTACCTTTAGAAAAGTTGGGTGCCACTGTAACCTGCTCCTTTCCGTATATTGATAATTTAACATTCAAGCAAGATTGTAATGGCAACCAATTAAATTGATTTGATATATTGATTGATGAAAATTTCACAAAAAATTATATTACACCTATTTAAATAATGTGACCCCAAAAAAATAATTCAATACCAAATAAAATAAAGTCACCTCAAATAAAATTATTCAAACACCAAAATAGATTTTTCAACACCAATAACAATTATTCAACACCAATAATTATTTATTACATGGGAAAAAAAGTGGAACTTTTTTTTATTATTCTCGAGGCATTTTATTTACCGAGCTAAAGGGTCGAGAGAATATTGAAAAAAAATCTTCTACGTTTTTTTCCCCATGTAATACGTAATTTTATTCTTAAATTGGCCCTTTTTGGAATATTCGAGCGAAAAAGTAATAATTTAAGAATAAAACCAATTATTCACACCAAAAAAAATGATAAAACCCCCAAAATAAATACAAATTTTCCCAAATTAAATACATTTTGGCACAAAATAAATACATAATCCCCCAAAATAAATATACATATTCCCCCAAAATAAATGCATATTTTCCATACAGTATTAAAATAAATAATAATAAATACATGTAATAAATACATACAGTATTATTCTCACAAAATAATCCAATATTCTACCAAAATAAACAGACTCTTAGTTACAGACTATTGGTACTGTACGAGGATCGTCGGGTGAGTACAAAACAAAGACCCAAGACTATATTGCCCGTTCTGTAAAAAACAAAGAGGTAAAGTAGCGTTAGTATCCAAAGAGCGTTAGGTCCCATTGCCATTTAAAGGAGCAGGTTAGTAAAGGAGCAGGTTACAGAGGCATGTTGGGAGAACCAAAACAATAAATGAAAGTTAACACATGTTACGAGATTATGCAGGTCTTTATACAGTAATCTTTGGACTTTGTTTTGACTTTGTTTCACCCGAGGATCGTCGGTATAATAATTATTAAACATTTTGTTTGATTTATGTTATGGAAATAAATAATGAATGAATTTGTATAATTAAATTTTCCATAAATTGGTGCTGGAAGAATTATTGTTTTTGGTTACAAGTAATTATTTTAGGGAGATCGAATAATTGTTTTTGAGGAATGAATAATTGTTTTTGGGGGATGGATAATTGTTTTGGGGGGCTGAATGATTGTTTTTGGGGGATGGATAATTGTTTTTGAGGAATGAATAATTGTTTTTTGGGTATGAATAATTGTTTTTGGGGTATGAATAATTGTTTTTGGGGGGATAAATAATTGTTTTGGGGGGATGGATAATTGTTTTTGGGGGCTGAATGATTGTTTTTGGGGGATGGATAATTGTTTTTGAGGAATGAATAATTGTTTTTGGGGGATGGATAATTGTTTTTGGGGGGTCAATAATAAATAAATAAAAAATTAAATAAAAAATATATTTGGTGCTAAATAATTTTTTGGTGTGAAATCATCTAATTTGGGGTGCCATTCAATTTTGGTGGAATTCAATGTTAATTCGCCGAGATTAGGTTTGCCTCCACCCCCTTCCTGTATCCCCAAAAATAAATTCATGTTACATAATAAATTCATGTTACATAATGATTCAATGGATAATGCTTTTAATGGGTCTATAATAAAGTATTAGCTACTTGAAACGTACAAGATTACAGTATGAATATAAACATAACGATAAAAAAACGATATAAAAACTAAAATTCATGATTAGGCGCCAATGTACCAAATGGTAATAATGCTCAAAACTTAATTATATATTATGTTGTACTCTACGATACTGGTTAAATAGTTATTCATAGTTACAATTCTTCAAAAGATTTCAATTCATCTTTAACTTCATTTACGTATGCTTCACCAGCAAAGTAAGCCATCAACAAGAGAAACACAGTGAGTCCAATTACGGAGCAGAGATAGACCCACATAAAGAAGCGATCCATAACAGTAGCAACCAGTCGCCAATCCTCCTGAATTACGTTGGAATCTTCCTCAGACTTCAAGTGCTGCAGGATCCCTTTCACCATCTTTAAACTTTTATGATAAGCCAATATCTCGCCTTTCGGTTCAACTCGGGGGGTTGAAGCAGTGATGTCGGTAAAATGAACGATTTCCGTGTCTTTATCTCGCTTTGGCACGCGAACGCAGAGACAGCATGCCATCACTCGGAGGACCATGAATCGCAGATACCCCGGGACAGGTTTGGCGTCTGGACCGCGGTTGTTAAACATGAGGACAAAGATGCTCAGAATACAGGCCTCCGAAAGCAAAGCAATCACCACAAAGTAATACCATATGAGATAAGGAATGGCATTTGCATCGGGTGGTACAACATCCGCTATAACCATCTGGAATACAATCACAGCCAACATAACGTTCATTTGGAGTCCCATCTTCTCCCCAGATTCCAACGGCAGATAGAATCCAAAGTAGGCCAACATATTGAGTAATACAGCCGGGAGAATAAGGTTGAACAGCTGAATAAGCGAATAGCGTGTTAAAACTAAATTGTAAACAATGGTTGTAAAGACTCCGTAATCAAGGAATTTCATATTTGTGGCTCTGGCCTGCATGGTTCGTATCTCCCAGGCTCCATTTAACGTCAATAGATAGTCAAGTTCATCGCCTATCGATTGGGCCAGTGTCAGATTTATCTCATTCTCGTTGTGCTGCCAGGATTTGTAGGTTAGGTTGCAAACCTGCGAATCGAAAGGAAACGCGATGGTGTGGGCTTCACAGGAAGACTCTAGCCGCACCGGTCTCACCCAGGTCACATTGCCCTTACTGTTTACCCAACTGTCTGTATACCAGATCTCAGGGTGTTCTCTCTCTCCGGAGATGTCCTCCAAACATACGATGTCTGGGTACCAGAAGTCGCCCGGGTTGTAGTAGATCGCGGGTACGTTGTAATAGTTGTCGTCGAGAGGATCCGTGTTGTTCCAGGTTAGGAGTTCGTCGTACCAATTGAGGTACCACCACTGGATCGTCACCAACTTCCTCCCCTTCAAATCCAACTCAACCACCTGCCTCAACGACACCTTCAACCTGACTTCCACCGGAAGCCTTTCATTGGGTATCACGTTTTGGTCGTAGCCCTCAGCGAGGAAGGCTCGCAGCCGTGCTGATTCTTCCATTGGGTCTGTGGCATCGGCGACTACTACACTGGTTGCATAATACAGTGTTACCATAACAATAATGTCAACGATTCTAAACATGGTTAAATATATTTATGCTTCTTGCGGCCACTATTTAATTATTATTATTATCAACGTTTCTATATCTTCATTGAGTGTAAAATGTTAATAAATCTTAATCTGTTTATTGTTTCTTGTATTTACTGTAGGTATAGTAGTAAACATTAAGAAATCGTTAACTAAAATACTTTATTTAAATAGTTATAGCAGATAGTTAATAGCAGGCAATAGTTCATTTCAGTTGTAACTCTTTTTACATAAATTATGCCAACTTTGTATCTGTATACGGCGTCCTTGCCAACCAATCAATGCAAGTGGGATAACTTGGAGTAAATATGTGGTTCGAATAGAGATTTTACATCTAGAGATGTAACCTGAGGGGCTGCTATAATGATCGATCGGTATTATTAGAGGATCATCATACCCCGGTAACATCCCTGCAACTTTTGAGAAAGATATTGTGATCATCGATTACCATTGTAATGGATAATAATTTGCTCAAAAAAAGTTACTTTTTAAATACATTTTTATCTCGTTCAACTTTTCATAAACTTTAAAGGAGAACATATGTTTTTTTATTTCTCTAAATCACAAATCACAAAGCACGAAGGTGTAGGTGGGCAAACATATTTTAAAAATTTTACAACGAAAACATTTGTATATTTTAAACATATTGTTGTCAGGGAATTTTGTCAAAATGTCAGGGAAAATTGCAACTGAAATAGATTGGCAACCCTATTAGAAAAACGTTTTAATCTCACCGACCATATCCCTGATCTGCGAAAGCAGGCCAACGTCCAGGAAAGGGTAAAGAGATGGTGCGAAAACTCTAACGTAAGATATCGTTAGTAGTCCCTCTACCTCAACCAATGATTAGAGACACACACTGTTTTACCAAATTCCATAATATTCGCACTTAAACTCATAAATCGCATGAAATTGTTGTTTGCCAAGTTTCACCATGTTTTTCGGTGCATATTATAATTACATAAGGACGTGAATAGTTACAGTATGCTTAAAATGGGTCAAACTCACAAAAAGTGGCCAAAAAAATACATTTTTTTGTAAAAAAAAAAGTTTCCCAAAGTATGTAATATTATATATCACCAGAAAGCTCTCGATGCGCTGAATTCAAAGGTGGTAATTTCCCAATAGCCCGGACCTCATGGTAACAAATAATTGAGAAAAACAGATGTCCATTCCTGTAACACTTGTCCCACAATGTAACGCCCGATATCAGCCAATCAGAGCCCTTGGATGATGATTTCCGATGCCTGTAACAATTTGTCCCACCATGTAACACCAGTTGTGAATTACACTGAAATGTTAAATTAACCTAGATTTCGTCTCCGAGTGGGAGCTATGCAGCCATACCTGATCCCAGTAACACCTCCCAATAAAGCTTATTTGAAAATATAATCAATCATAATAAATCTTTATGGTCCTTATTTCTGTTTATTACTTATTATTCTATTACTGTTTATTACTATGACTTTCTGTTTACTATTAAGTTTATAACTGTTATATATCACTATACTGTAGCAGAGCAGTTAGTCAAAACCTGTAAATAGTTCATCAGTTTCATCTCCACCCTCCACAGATCCTCCTGTACTTCACACTCTGTCTCCCACACCCTCCACAGATCCTCCTGTACTTCTCACTCCGTCTCCCACACCCTCCACGGATCCTCCTATACTTCCCACTCCGCCTCCTACACCCTACACAGATCCCCACAGAATTCCTACTCCGCCTTCCACACCTTCCACAGATCATCTTGTACTTCCCACTCCGTCTCCCACACCCTCCACAGATCATCCCATCTTTCCCACCCTCCACAGATCCTGTTGAGCTTCCCACTACGTCTCCAACATCCTCCACAGATCCTCCCATACTTCCCACTCCATCTTTCCCACCCTCCACAGATCCTCCTGAGCTTCCCACTCCGTCTCCCACATCCTCCACAGATCCACCCATACTTCCCACTCCATCTTTCCCACCCTCCACAGATCCTCCTGAGTTTCCCACTACGTCTCCCACATCCTCCACAGATCCTCCTGTACTTCCCACTCCGTCTCCCACACCCTCCACAGATCCTCCCATACTTCCCACTCCATCTTTCCCACCCTCCACAGATCCTCCTGAGCTTCCCACTCCGTCTCCGTCTCCCACACCCTCCACAGATCCCCCTGTACTTCCCACTCCGTCTCCACTCGCTTCTCCTCTCGCACGCCGAACTACTCCTCTCGCTCCTCCGATTGCTCCCCTTGCACCTCTACCTTTTCCACCTCTAACTGCTCCCCTCACAACTCTAACATTCTGCCCGCCCACCTCTAACACCTCCTCTTGCACTTATACCGCCATCCCCTGCCTCGCCACCTCCACCGATATCTCTCACGTCTCCCTTCCTTACATCATCAGCATCCAGTATTCCATCTGATTCATCGTCTTCAATAGTTTCAATGACACCTTCCGCCTGAGACACATGGACTGCCACGCCATGCTCGATGCAGAATAGTGGACTCACTTTCTTACAAGAAATATTTATCATATAGATATCGCCACCCTGGTTATATATAATCTTGTGGGCCTTTCCAATTCCCTGGAGGGGGCCTATGTTACTTGGTATGGTATCCTTTACCAGTTCCACATCATTAGCCGAGTATGAAAATATCTTGGTTTTAAACGAGATTTCAGCATGGCAATTATGTCATTGAAGCTAGGGGTATCGCCATCAATGTGCATGCCAATAATGTTTGACAATGTCCTCTTAATCGTTCCACCAACTCCATCCGCTGGGCCCTTCCCGTGACCAGCTTCCAAATATAACCAAGGATTTTCTTATTCTTAGCCTTAGCAATTTCATTAAATAGAAATACAATTAATAGTCCATATTGCGGTTCTACTGAAGTGTTACAGGTGAGACATGTCCTACTCTGTTGCCCAAATTTATTCAATTTACATGTTACATGTGGGACGTCCCGCCCTGTAACGATTTTTTGTGTTACAGGCTTTTGTTACAGGGGAGACAAAGCTCATGCTGATAAATGTAAAAGCAACTAAAGTCTATTCCACAGTCAATTGTTGCTACAAATGATTACTCACGCAAAAGACCAATATCTGGGCTATGTGCTGATATTAGAATCTTTAAATCACGTTTGTTAGAACTGATTCTAGAGCATGGTAAAGCAGTGCACTTGGTGTTACACATGGGACAATCCTAATTGACATAATCGACTCCCACATAACACCAGCCATATCTCCGGTTGTATTTTTTATTTTTTCGTAAAATCTTGAACGTTCAACTTCCCGAAGATTTTCCTTTCAAATAAGAATTTAGTTTATAGAATCCCAATAAAAACCTATAGGTGTTACCGTTTGGGACAAAAATTTTCAAAAATATTTTTCAAAAATTTTTAAAAAACATTTTTCAAAAATTTTCAAAAATAGGGGTATATTATCTGTTGTATTTCAATATGATATCAATAAAACAATTTGGAAGTTATTCCATTGCATTCCTCTATTATTTAGCTTTAAAATGAGCTATAACTTGTTGAAATACACCCAGTAGATGTCAAAATACATCCCCCAGAATACTTGTATTTGTATTTGCTCTCCATTTAACATATGCACTCGAAATAAAATTGCATACAGAATTGTATGGTAAAAAAATGGCCAAAAACGTGGGAAACGTTTTTGGCCATTTTTTGTGAGTTTGGGCCATTACCGGTTTCTCGTAGTAGACGACAATAATGATTCCCTGAAATTAGGAATGTTTATTAAAACAATGGGATTCGTTATCAAATTAATTTACCTGTGTTATATTATATAATTTGCACAATATCAGCATAACTCTTTTACAGGCACTTTATTAATAGAACAAAATAAATAATTCCTACACCGATACCGCTTAAAGGGGGGGGGGGGGGGGGTGGGGGGGGGGGGGCAGTTTTCCTTGATACGTTTTCCCATATCTTGCTTAGTTTTCGAGATATCTGGGATAGAAGATACTGGCTCCGATATATCGCGATATCGGTAAATGCGATGAAGTTTGGGGTTTGCATTCAATTTCTGCAAATTTCTGTGCTCAGTGGTGCCAATTGGATGTCTCCACGAGAAAGAGCACAAAATTTTAATTGAGAAGGTATTTTTTTATGATTATTGGACCTACTGATCAGTTTATAAGACAACTTCAAGTCTCCGGAATGAAGACGGGACTCGAATAAGCGACTCTGCGGTCTTTGCGGGATTACACGGAATAGACTTATCGGTCATCGGAGATCTTCAAAATGTATAATCTCCAGTTCTAGTGGTCGTACGAAGTTCGTTTTAGGCTCATTCGAAAGCTCTTTTCTTAGAGAACAAAGTTACCATTTGATTTAAGACTAAAATGGTTGTGAAGCAACATAACATGAATTTGGGTAAAATATGCCTTGCAAATTTTGTTCAAGTTATGATTGCTCAGGCAGCTTTCAAGAGTTTGCCAAACCAAATGGTAACTTTGGTCTCTGAGAAAAGAGCTTTCGAATGAGCCCAAAACGAACTTCGTACGACCACTAGAACTGGAGATTATACATTTTGAAGATCTCCGATGACCGATAAGTCTATTCCGTGTAATCCCGCAAAGACCGCAGAGTCGCTTATTCGAGTCCCGTCTTCATTCCGGAGACTTGAAGTTGTCTTATAAACTGATCAGTAGGTCCAATAATCATAAAAAAATACCTTCTCAATTAAAATTTTGTGCTCTTTCTCGTGGAGACATCCAATTGGCACCACTGAGCACAGAAATTTGCAGAAATTGAATGCAAACCCCAAACTTCATCGCCTTTACCGATATCGCGATATATCGGAGCCAGTATCTTCTATCCCAGATATCTCGAAAACTAAGCAAGATATGGGAAAACGGTTTCCATATTTGGATTCAGCATGAAATTCTGCATCAGATAGGATATGTTTCAAAAATTCGACTTTTTGGTCAGAAAATGCGCTACCCCCCCCCCCCCCCCCCCCTTAAATGAAATTATATAAATTGTACATAAACATTATTAGTACATAAACTGCACAAAATATTTAATAACTAATTCTATTCATATTCACTACTCCCATCATCCAGGAATACAAATTATACTTTTTTTCCCTACAAATACATGGATACGAGTGAAACATATAATTGCCACTGTTATATTTTATCATTTGCACAATATCAGTATAACTGTCACTTATTTATCGGCACTTACATATTGTATATTATTAAAACTAAATAATTCCACAAAAAATATTCCTATACACCATGATCCGTAATATAGTGTCATTTTCTGATGACACGGACTGGGGTGGGGACCCCAGATTTTTACGTTTTAAAAAAATATCTTTTGCGAAATCGCACCTTCCGTGTCGTGGCCATTCTTCACATTAGTCTTAATTTTATCATATCATAAGAAAGCTGGCGTTACAAGGATTCGAAATATGTAACAATATCTGAATTTCGTTGAGAAACAGCTGATATAGGCGTTCAAATATTGCAAGAAGTATCGTTCGCTGAAGGCCATTTATTCTATTTCATAAATACACAATATTCTGGAACAATTTGTTTAAGTATGAAAGATCTATTATATAGGCATTACGCTGTTGCCTACCAACTCATAAAATAATAACACGTTCTAGAATTTTGTGTATTTATTAAGTAGAATAAATGGCCTGCAGCGAACAATAATTCTTGCAATCTTTGAACGCCTATATCTCAGCTGTTTCTCAACGAAATTCAGATATTGTTACATATTTGGAATCCTTGCAACGCAAGCTTTCCAATGATATGAAAAAATTACGACAAATGTGAAGAATGGCCACGATACGGAGGGTGCGATTTCGCAAAAGACACTTTTTTAAAACGCTTATTAAAAAAATGTAAAGCCGAAATCGGAAATTCCGGCTTCATGGGGTCAACGACGGTGAGTTGAACTAGTTGTGTTTCAAATACCGAGATTATTTAGCTACTAGAAACATTATTCTACGACGGACGAGGTCTCTTATTAAATAGTTATTATTTATTTGTGTGGAATTAATTTTGCACTATCCAGTAGGCCCCCTCTATCCAGTAGGCCCCCTCTATCCAGTAGGCCCCGCTCTATCCAGTAGGCCCCCTCTATCCAGTATATCACCGCGTCATTAAATTAGGTTGTTCTAGAAAGATTAAGTTCATAACTACAAATAATTCCCCACAAATAAATAAAATTAGATTCATCATTGTTCATAATTAGCACTTTAAAGCTTTTACGGCCCTCGTTCTATTATTTTCACAAAATCAGTCGTGCCGTAACGCTATAAAGTGCTATTTTATGAACAATGACGTTGGAATAAAATAAAGTGTATAGTCATTGGGGGTAAAAAAAACAATTTTCCTTTTTTTTGTCACAAAATTGTTAATATCCCATGACATTTAAATAAATTTGGTATTGTTTGAAAGCGAATTAAAAATGGAATTTAATGATCACCAAACAATCATCACCAAACATATATTTAAAGAAATTGTGGTCAAAAAAGTGATGTTTTTTTAACCCCAAAATGGGGTAAAACAAAAACAAGTGTGGGTAAATAAAAAACCCAGTTTCAAATGTGGAATCATCGGAGCACATAGTAGTAGTCCTACCTAACTGCCTAATCTGATGCCTCTGTTACAATTCACGCAACAACCGAAGGATCAGGCCGCATATCTGACATGGATTTCGGTGATTGAGGCGGATAGACACTAGGCCTACTCTGTGGTGAATCGGTTGAATGAAAATTCGATCTACTACTACTAATACGGTATAATCGGCTGCATTGAAGCAGCACATTGAGATGTTATGCTGGCTTAACAAATATCTTTTTGCCAATGCAGCGTGCATTAAGAATGGTATCCTACGTGGTTCCCATACCGGGCTGCCAGGATTACCGGATCTGGCCACTGGTTTCTGATCTCAGCCCCGTGATGCGCGAAGGCCTTGGTGTTCTATCACACGAACCTTTGAAACCTGTAACCTCGTAACAGATTATTATACTTTTAGTCACCTCACGCATGCTGAGTTCACTTCAGTCTTGTATTGGGTAAATAAAAACACGTTGTACAGAGAGAACTGGTTGGAATGATACAATGAGGCCATTGAATTCGAGGGAATTGAGACACTACGGTGAATTCGAAGCAACCAATAGAACTCATGGTTGGGTAAATACTGTGGTTGGAACCTCCACCACCAGCCATAATAATAACAACTTGAAATCAGCTGGTTAACAACGTCATATTGTAGGCTGAGGTGATTTGATTGGATACTGACTAAGCCAATAAAAAACGCTCTTTCTAATGGTAGTAATTATCACTTTCTCGCGTTTAAGTGAACTTGAGTTAACAGAGTTTCTTTTATACCCCACAAAGCGGTCTGTTTTTTTAACCCCCAACGACTAATAAAACCGATACTTTATTAAGAATTAACTAATATTTCTAGTTTCGAATAACAACTAATATTAGTTATTATAACAATTATTACTTATATAAGCGCGTTACTTTATGGTAAACTACTCCACCAGCCCGTAGTGGGACGCTGATAAATAAATAAATAAAATGACTATAATTAATACCAAAAATAAATTAAATATTATGAATAACGTTGGAATGAAAACATGATGATCGTTGGAACGAGAATTATTCTTTCCTATAACGATATGCGCGTCATTTTTGTTACATTTTACGTCAATTTATCGGCGTTACGACTTTCTAATCTGACATTATCTAAAAGTCGTTTTCATTTAAATAATAGATCAGTAGAAATGACTATTGCAACAATTTCTATGGAGTGAAACTACCTGTAGAGACCAACTGCACTTAATCGAGGGGAAACTAACATTATTTATAGTTACGGACTTACGGTAACTGTTTACATTTACCAACCCGCACCGTCACACATAAAGGGACCCACAATGTGTCTGTTGGTCCAAACAATTAATACTAACAGTCTCGCTACTCATAAATTCCCTGGATTCGCTTATTATCCGGGTCGAACGGAGACTTTGTGTACATGGTTGTCTGGTAACGCTCCCCCATTCGTTCTATACAATAATCCTTGGACTCCTTGAGCCACTTGACGGAGACGTTCCCCCCGTCGGGGTTCCACACGTAGCCCCAGCCCATGGAGACCCCCAGGTGGGGGGCGAACTCCCCCCGTCTGAGGTAGCCGGCCGGCCTGCCGTCCCGGAGCAACAACTCGAGGCCGAGCAACGGGACCGCGGGATCCATTAGGAAACACGCGATTCGTTTACCCAGCCCCCGGGCCCGCTGCTCCGCGATGCTATCGCGGCCGAGAAACGCGACATCCTCCTTCATCTTACACGTGAACGCCAACCCGGCCTCTAGAGGCGTATCGTCCGGCCTCAAATCAGCGTGCCAATGCCGGTAGCCTTTCTCCAGACTCAACTGATCGATAGACCGGTAGCCCGCGTCGCGGATACCCAAATCCCTCCCGGCCTCGATAACGGCGTCGTAAACGGCCACCGCCGACTCGTTGGGAATGTGCAACTCCCAACCCAACTCGCCCACGAACGTGAGACGCAGCATACGCAGCCAATGGCCGGCGAGTTTAGCAACGCGATGTGTCGAGAACGGGAAGGAATCGTTGTCCAACGGGATGTCAACCAATCGACTCAACAACTCGCGACTCCTCGGCCCTTGGACACTCAACATCGCCATATCCTCAGAGTGATCGATAATCCCGCAGTCGAACCCGCGGTCCTGCAGGACGTTCTTAATGAAACTCTTTGTGTGGAACGCGTTCCCCCCTCCCACAGCGAGGTAGTAACCGGTACCACCCCGGAACGCCGGGTCTATAACGCGGCCTTCGCCGGGCTCCACGACGCTCACGGTTAGATCGCTCTCTACGCCGCCAGTCGCGTTGCACAGACACGTATAAACGGTAGACCCGGCGGCGCGTCGCACGTCCGCTGTGAACAGCCAATCAGCTGCCTTCCCCGCGTCCGGGCCCACTAAATACAACTTACCGAAGTACGACATGTTAAACACCGCGACGCGCGTCCGACAGGCCATACTCGCGGACACGATGTCGGCGTGATGCGGCGGGAAGCCGAAGGTGTATTCGTCGTCGAGCCGCTGTTTATACGAGTAATCCTCGTTGGGTTTCACCCCGTAGTTCCCGTAGTAATCGTAATCCATAACGGGTTGGGGCTGAGCGGCGAACCAACCGGGGCGCTCCCACCCCTGGCGTTCCTGGTACACGCAGCCCCGGTCCCGGAGGCGGGACCATAGCGCGTCGCGACGCAGATTGCGGCCGCCCAACGGCTCGTCGTAAGGGAACACGATCGAGTAGTTCTTCGCGTAGGATTCGTGGGAGCGCTGTCGGACCCACGGCCCGTCGGACGTCTGCGAAGGGGCGAATCGGCGGATGTCGTAACTGTAAGGGAAAGCAAACATTAAAGTACCAGGTAAGACACATTAAGGCATACAATAATTATATTTACAGAGAACTCGACCCACAATTCTCAGATTGTTTATATTTGTGTAGTTCATTTAAATATGGCTTTGACAGTGGGGTTAACAATTGCAGCGATGGAAAGAAAATTGAAAGCCATCGACGGGGATTGAACCCTTGTTTTACAATTACCGCCAGTTCTGCTGACCACCATAATACAGTTCACTTTAATTTAACATTGCGTGATAAAACAAATTCCACAAGTGATTCCAACTCGCCCCCTCCCCTAGTAGTAACCTAGTGTGGTCGCGACTCACCCGTACATATCCATCTCGGGTCTGCCGCGCACGCACCACTGCGCCAACTGCTGTCCGCAACCTCCCCCCAACATCAACCCGCTCGAGTTGAACCCGCAGCCGAGGTAGAACCCCCGCAGCTCCGGGGATTCCCCCATCAGCGGTTTGTGGTCGGCGGTGAAGGACTCAGGTCCGCACACCGTGGACCGCACCCCGGTGCGTTCCAGCACCGGGACGCGGTTCACAGAACCCCCGATGTGGAACGAGAACACATCCCAGTCGAGGTCGAACAGACTGAAGGCGAAATCCTCGACGACTTTCTCCCAGAAGACCGGGTTGGGTTCGTAGCCGCCGACCTATATGTGGGATAAGGAATACCGGTAGGTGGAGGGTGGGACACTAACGGCCCCGGTTCCTCAAACTAAGTGCCAATAAATCATACAGTGGCTGCTTTAAATTATAAATGTCCGCCCACTTTATTTTATTAAATGGTCACAAAGTTTAAATTAATTGGGCGTAGACGCTGTACCGACAAATGTGACGACACAGGTGCCGACAGAGGTACCGACAGAGGTGCCAAGAAAGGTGCCGACAGAGGTGCCGACACAGGTGCCGAGGCCGACAGAGGTGCCAACACAGGTGCTGAAACCATTGAGGTTCCGACACAGGTGTCGAGGCCGACAGAGGTGCCGATATAGTGGCCGACTTAGGAACTCAGGTTTCTCTCTGTATGTTTATCTCACTAAATGACTTTCACACGTCAACAAAATATTTTATCCCATACCTGAAGACCCCATGCGATAGGAAACACATGTTGTATAAAAAACATCATGCTGTCAATAATTAACGTAAATCGTGTACCGGTATTTCATTCACACAATAAACCTTGCCGTATGTCTGGTATCAAGTGAGACTGTTATTATTAATTTCACATAATTATTCCTTTTCAGCCCATTCCCATTCAGAAGGTAGGCAGCAAACTTCGCCCGCGAGAAAGCTTCGCCCTTAACCCTATTACCACTGGTGTGTTTTTGACCATTAGCACCACTGGGGGGGGGGGGGGGGGGGGGGGGGGCGATTCGGCCCACCCACTATATTT